>JAQMYF010000017.1:1093875-1105403 GCA_030014195.1 Neosilurus mollespiculum
CCCCCCCCCCCCCCCCCCCCCCCCCCCCCCCCCCCCCCCCCCCCCCCCCCCCCCCCCCCCCCCCCCCCCCCCGGCGCGGGCTGGAGGGTAAAAAAGATTCAAAGAAAAGATTTGAAAGAATCGACTCCTGAATCAAATGATGTGACTGATATTATAACTCTATAAAGTTTGCTACATTCATTCATTCATTTTCTGAAGCGCTTAATCCTAATTCGGGCCGCAGGGAGGCCGGTTCATCTCAGCCGACCCTGGGCGAGGGCGGAGTACACCCTGTTCAGCTCAATCTGCTATTATAGTATAGAATAAAGACTAATTATGCATAAAGTTACACACAAGCTATGCATGTTAAACTAATTCATAATGAGATCATATTTTAATATTTAATGGCTGTATTTATTTCACAGAAACTAACATTTATTCAGTATGAATTTATAAAATAAAAATATTTGAAAATGATTTTCTACAGTATTACAAATACAAAAATAAAAACGTATTATGAGTAACTGTGTTCATCTCTATATTGGAAACATCAATGTATTTTTTAAATCTTCCAAACCCACTGATCAGCCATAACATTAACCTCTCTAACAGGTGAAATGTACCCTCTGTGCTGTACAGTGTGTACAAAGTGTGCAGTTTTGTACTGAAGGTGCGGTGGATACTGCGGAGTATTCCTGAGTACTGCTGAAGCTTCAGGGGAGTAAAAACAGCGACATCGACTGAGCCTGAGGTGAGTAATGGCTTAAGTATTTGCTGCACAAGAACATTAGTATATTAAAAAAAAACACCTAAATGAGTTTTTAAAGTTATTCTACGCAGAAACATAACCTCATTCCATAAGGGTGTTTTTTAATGTAGTATACACCGCATAGAAACACAATTAAAAAAACAAACTATAGAGATTTTTATGTTTATTTTTCCATTTTAGAGTGTGATGATGATGATGCCGCCTGCTGACAGGTGACTGTGACAAACTATGATTGTCTGTTATTTTGATTGAAGAATGATCCGCTGGGAATAATATTTTTTAATCCTGAGATAGTGTTCCAATCAAATCGCACCATTCCAGTGTAAATACTACTATCGCTTATCTCATTATTTACTGATTATTATTTTTTTCCACTGTTTTTTCTCCCCTAATTTTAGTCACTCCCACTATCCAGGGTTGCTACTTTTGGAGGTGGCCTAAGACACCCTATCTGCCCCTTTTGTACGACTGAGCTCACAGGCACCCATAGATTGGCTGGTGATTGCCTTGAGTGACAGGGGAGTGTATGCCTTCCTTCCCTCCCTCCCATGAGAGCTCGACCAATTAGCTCCCATGGACACATGGATAGTTGCAACATCAACCTGGATTCGAACTTGGGATCTCCCTGTTGATAGTCACGCACCTTGTCTACGCGCCACTCAGAAGCCCCTGTATCACTTATCTTTTAACAATGGAACCTGTTAAAGGGGCGGGATAAATCGGGTGAACACTCACTTCTTGAAGTTGATTTGCTGGAATTAGAAATTGATGATTGTACTATTTGTATAATAAAATAAATAAACTAATTATAACTAAAGACACCCTGTGCATCAAAGTTCACAGTGTATGAAGCTGCGTAGACATAGACCAACATGTCCATGGTGACCCCTGTCATGTCCATCACTGGAACACCTACATCACACACATGGAGCACTGGAAGAATGTGGCCGGGTCTGATGAGTCATGTTTTCTTTTAGACATGTAGACAGCCAGGTGTGTGTTACCTACCTGGGGAAGAGTTGGCACCTCGGGTCCTGGGGTGCTTAGATGTTATGTACCATCACTCCAAACACTGTTACAATCTCTTTATAGTACCAGCGTTCCCTAATGGTGCAGCGAACGGTTTGAGAAACATGAATAAGAGTTCCCGATGCTGACTCCGCCTCCAATTTCCTCAGAACTCAATGCAATCTGCGTCTGTGGGATGCGTCGGACACAAAAGTCTGATCCATGGAGGCTCCACCTCCCAACATACAGAACCTAAAGGATCTGATACTAACGTCTGGATGCCAGAAACCACACACCATCAGACGTGTGGCGGAGTCAATACAAGAGAACTTTCCATCGTCATTAACCCTTTAAGTCCTGAATTACTGATCATCCATTCATTTATTCATTCATTTGCTGAACCACTGGTCGTAGGATCTCAGCCGACTCTAGTTGAGGGCGGGGTACACCCTGATCATATCGCCAGGCTATTGCAGAGCCAACACACGCACAACCATTTACACTCACTCTTACACCTGGGGGAAATTTGGAACAGCCATTTAATCAAATACAAATGCCTTTGGACTGTGGGAGGAAACCGGAGTACTCAGAGAAATCCCAGGCAATCAAGGGGAGAACATGCAAACTCCACACGTAAACGTCATCGCCAGGCTCAGGACTTGAACCCAGTACCGCCCCCATCTGACATTCATGTTACTGATAGATCACATTCAGGAGTTAGAAATGAAAATCATTAAAGGTAATTAACATCATTAACAGTGTGAGGGACTCAAGCAGGTGTTAGATGTTTATTGGTTGAAATGACGGAAAAATGACGCCAAATCACGTATTTGGTAAATCACATTAAAAAACAACAACAACGATGGTACACGTGAAACAAGGCGGTTCAGAATTCTTACACAAATTGTTTAAGTGCAGCAAATTCTTGCACATTTTTATTCATCTATCAGGTCCATCTCAGCAACTCCTCTGTGGCACTAGGTGACGTATCTGTGATCACATGTCGCTTCTCCAAGACATCATAAGGTCACCGTGGATCTCAGTGTGCGTTTTAAAGTCTGGTGGTAAACCTTCTGCTAGCTGCTCACTGGGATTGGCTGAGCAGGGACGTTCCCTCTGCTGCTCGGGACGTCGATGTTGGGATCATCGTCCACCTGGTAGCACTTTCCCAGATTCTTGATGATGTTGAAGTTGTAGCGAGCTGTCTCGGCGATGTTGTTCTCCAGAATCCAGCCTTCTGATTCTGAATCAGGGTTTCCTAACTTCAACACGTTCTCCATGGAGGTCTGCAGGTAACGGACTCCTGTGAGCACTGCAAGCTGTAGAACACAGAAGAAAAAGAAGAAGAAGAAAAAGAGATGAGGAGAAGAAGAAGATGAAGAATAAGAAGAGATGAGAAGAAGAAGAAGATGAAGGAGAAGAAGAAAAGAAGAAGCAGAAGAAGAGTGAGGTGAAGATCAGAACTTTGGCCATCTTACATGCGAACACTTTTCTGAAAGAGAATCTTTCTTTTTAGGGTTCTCCACTAGAACCTTCAAATGAACCTATTCACAAGTAGATAGTATATGTGCTTTGTCTTTCATTTCTCTCTCTCTCTCTCTCTCTCTCTCTCTCTCTTCCTCTCTCTCTCTCTCTCACACACACACACAGATGAAATCCAACATGTTTGAATTTACCACTTTTTCACTGCTCACCTCATCTGTGTCTGTGTTATTGGTCGCCATCTTAGTTGATGATAGTAAACGTAGTGCGTACATCATCTGACGACATGCGCATGATGTTTACCCTCTCCAGATCATCGCGCATGGTTTCTGAATGACATTATAGCAGATTCGGTTTTATGTATTTTATGTTAATTTAATAAAATACATAAACGAATGGGTACCTCTAAAAAGGTGATTTGTTGCGTTTTCTACTTTTTGACCCATAAATGTGGTTAGAGACGCAGAGTGCTATAATACCTATAGAGCTTAGGGCATGTTGGGAACAGTAGTGCCTCACAGCATGCCGGACCTTCTAATTTGCTGACTTCCCCCCACTGCTCTGTTGCTTGACAGTATCTCCACCCGTCTTGGTCTGCCTATCAGCGCACTGCGCCTGGAACCTTCAGGTGACCAACCAGAGCAGAGAAGGCACAGAGAGTGGACAGACCATAAATGAGAGGAGGAGGAAGCTAAAAACACACCGCCCAGCACACTCACTCAAAATCAGTGTTTCAGGGGGTGGTGTGGAAGCAGCTTCCTGAAGAACTGTGGAGGTTTTTGGATTAGGAATCGTCCTGCTGCTCCACTGGTGTCCGAAATAAAAAATGGGCATCTGACCTTTGGAATCACTATATTACGACCAGCAGAAGGTTACCAAAGCTTTGTAAGTAATAAAGTAAAAAAAAAAAAGACAGTTGGTGACACATTATTACAGTCTGTGATACGGTGGTAATGGACTGAACATGGACTGTGGACATTCTGAATTGTCTCATCAGCCCGAGAAGCGTAAACTCCTCAAAATAAGTGATAGGTTTAACTCTGACAGCGGAGACTCCCTCCAAAAATGTTAAAAAAATGTTCATGTTTTGATTTATATCAAACTGACACGGTGCTGTAGTTGAATATGGAGTGATTGACATGCGTCAGACCTCGAAGAGCCAGATGATGAGCACGATGAAGCCGATGGACTGCATGATGTGGGTGTAGTAATCCAACAGGGCGTGTCTGCAGCCCCTGGGGTTCAGGTTGAGTTCCTCGGTCTGATAGCGGTAGTCGTAGTGTGCGGAGCTGTTGGTGAGTTGATGCTGGATGCAGGGTCGAGGAGAGTACAGGTTACAACAGCTGAATGGAACTCCGTCCACAAGGTACTTCCCCTCCACGTTACTTCTCTTACGACTAACAGGAAGAGGAAGCAGAAGGTGGTCAGTGGGTTGAGATGGACGTCTGTACGGCATTAGGTTTTCACTGGACTCAGGACGCTGTCACACACATTAGTCTGGATTATTTTGGACTCTGAATCAGGGAGGAATTAAAAATGTATTTGATTTGTACTGGGACCAGTATGATGGGAATAGAAATTGCATTGTTCCCATCATGAAATCACACACTCACGTTCTATTCCAGTTCCTTAACTCATTCACAAACCAATTTCCATAACTGATTCAGAAACCGAGCCAAATGAATCAGAAGAATCAATTTCCCGCAGATTCAGGGTACAATCCATTCCAAGTGAATCAAAAGAATCGATTTCACTCTGATTCAGGTTCCATAAACACAATCGAGCTGCAGACCAGTTAAACACCGGAAGAGCCTCCTAAAAAAAAAATAAACAAGTAAATATGAAACTTGGTTCTACTCACTCCATCACTTCCTGGTTGGACATGTCCAGGTAGCGGTTACTGACCCACTGGATGTAAAACCAGTCTCTAAACCCATCATTTCCACAGCACTGGAACTGGATCTGAAGGAGATCCACGCTCTGCTTGATGTAACAGCGCCCGGGCATGTCCGTGTCCTTGTAGTAGCGCATGGCGTCCTGCAGACCTGAAAACAGAGCCGCTTCCAGGTCTTTGTGCATGGTGTAGCACATCAGAGCTCCCACCAGGATGCAGAAGGTAAAGAAGAAAGTACAGACGATGTAGGGCAGCACGAGGATCTTCCAGTGCAGGAACTTGTCCATGTCCACACAGTCGTAGCAGATCTTTCCTCCCAGGTAGTTGATGCCGCAGGCGGCCAGACCCACAGTGTTCAGCATATTTGGCACGGAATGGATCTCGCTGGTCATGAGGTCATGTCTTTTCTGAATCTCTACTTTTAGGAAAAGTCCCAAGCTAAAGAGGATGAGGCCTGTGATCACAGAGACCCAGTTCAGCACCCACAGAGCCTGGGCCAGCTTATCCCGACTCGTCTTAGTGAAGGTCACCTTTAAGACCGCCATTTTATCAGTGCTATTAGAACAGTAGGTCTGAGAGCGAGAGGGGAGGAGATACGGTCAGCAGGGCAGAAGAAGGGGAATGGAGTGACAGGTTTACTTTTAGAGTAATCAGATTAGCTGAGATATTTTTACCTTCTTCCTGAGCTGCACTAAAACCAATATGGAGAAAAACTCAAGAGTAGGGCTGGGCGATACATCGATACATTATCATTATCGCGGCATGATTATTTGTACTGTCGGCTGATTAAACATCAGTACCACAATTTAGCAGAGATATTAACTTTGACCCCCATGAACACGTCAGTGAAGAGTCCGTATAATGTAGCGTGACATGTAGAGCTAGCTTTATAAATATTATGATTATTATATGATATGATGTGTGATAAGTGGGCAGAGGCGGGAGATGGAGGAGCAGAGACGGTTCACGGTGGAAGAAAAACAAACCAAGCCCAGGGTGCAAGAACAGCAATGGAGCGCAGGGGTGCAGAAGCGCCCCCTGGTGTCCATATACCGACTAACAGTCTGCCTGTTCTGTCATGCTCTTTTATCTCTGAAAATTATTTTAATATCATAATAAGATATTGTGTTAGATATTGCTATCGTAAAAATGTTTTAACATATCGTGATACAATTTTTGAGCTCATATCGCCCGGCCCTGTGCGAGAGTAAACTGAAGGAAATACTCTGTCGTGCTGTCAGAGGACAATATTCACCATGAATGAAAGAAAAAGTGACACTGACACTGGAGACTCCTTCCATAAATAAAGCTCATGATAATAAAAAATAAATAAATAAATGCATATTTACATCAACGTACAGTATTCTACATTTTTAACACGTGACCCATCAGAATCCAGGATTCGTAGCTCCATGGAGTGGCATTACCAGAACAAAGCAATATTTTCCAATTCTTCAGAAAATCTGCACTTTCTGCATCATATTACAGACAAAAAAAATGATATTAAATATAAATATAGAAACAAAGTACAACATCGGACCACCAGATCGGATTAACGAGCATTTTAAGAAGAGAACCATACCTTTATTTTCCTGCTGTTCACATTCTCCCTTCATGACGTCATAGATTTGAACTTGTAGTTTTTAATGCATCTCGTTTCTACTGTTGATATAATTTCAGGTGAGAAGAGATGGAGGATGTGGATGGAGGAGCAGTTCCTTGCCTCTAAGACACATAATCGGATTATCCTCAGGATTTCATGGAGTGTCTGGACCAATCCAGAGGCCTGGAGTTCACAAGTCCAGGAGGAGGTTCCTGTCTGTAAATTCCAGAGACACACTTTTATCTGAGGAGATTAAAAATAAATAAATAAACAAATCAGGATTGATTAGTGTTCAATAAAATCTAGGCTTAACGCAGTGCAGAATCTAGTCTTTGGATCATTTTTAAATATTTGCGACAATTTAAAGGGTCAGATTTTATTTTTATAACTTTGAAATCTGGTATTTCTCCTTTTTTTAAAAATCAATGAGTTTATTTTTACTATAATTTCTTACAGTTCGAATGATCTGTCATGATTATTTGTTTGGATGATATCCGTAATGTCTCTTTCTGCCACGTGGTGGGGTCAGAGCCATGGAAATGTCACCAAGAGCATCTCAAACACTCCTAACACCCCCTGTACTCAGCAGGACCTTCAATCACCTCTAACTTCACTGCACTGATTCTCCAAAACAGTTTAATCGCTGAATCAACCTCTGAGTCTTGACTCATTTGATTCGTGATTCGGTGATTCATGATAATATTATCTCTACTTTTATAACACATATAAAACAATAATAATAATAATAATAATAATAATAATAATAATAAAAATAATAATCAAGCATAAAGGAGAAAAGGTTGTAATTGAAGAATTTAAGCAAAGACTGCAGGATAAATCTGCACAGTTGAAAAGGTACGAACAAAGGATTCATCGATACCAAGTAAACAGATTGTTTCGGAAAGACCAAAAGAGGGTGCATCAACAAATCAATGGAACACCAAGTAGTTTCAATGACGGGATGCTGAGGAAAGCCAACAGTTTTGGAGAGACGTATGGGGTAAGGAAGTTTTACACAATGAAAATGCAGAATGGTTAAAAGAGTTGAAAAAGGAAAGAGTAGAAATGGTGACAGCAAGGTCCAAGCAGATCCCCAATCGGAAGGCACCTGGTCCTGATGGCGTCCAAGGCGACTGGATTAACAAACTGACAGCATTACATGAACGAATGGCGGAACACATGAATGATTTGATTAACAACATGTTGGAAGCACTGTGCTGTGTCAGAAAGACCAAGAAAGGTGTAGTGCTGTTGATAATTATCGACCCATATCCTGTCTACCGCTTGCTTGGAAACTGATGACAGGGATCATAGCTGATAGTATGTATGAGTTCTTTGTAGAAAATCATGCTTTGACTGTAGAACAGAAGGGGTGTAGGAGAAAGAGCGGAGGCACAAAAGATCCGTTGCAGATTGATAAGATGGTCCTCGCTGATTGCAAAACAAAGCACAAGAATTTGGCGATGGCGTGGGTGGACTACAAGAAAGCCTACGATATGGTGCCTCACTCTTGGATTATTGAAAGCTTAAGAATGACAAGGGCAGCGAAAAATATAATAACGTTCCTGCAGAAATCCATGGTAAACTGGAAGACAGAACTGACATTTCATGGAGAGTCGCTTGGTTTAGTGGAAATCAGATGGGGTATTTTTCAAGGAGACAGCATCTCCCCCTTTTTCTTCGCTGTTTGCATGGTAGCTTTGGACAAGATCCTATGAAATGCCACAGCTGGATATACCTTAGGAGATGTCAAAATAAATCACTTGTTCTTTATGATTTGAAAGTCTATGATAAGAACAAAGTACAGATTGAAAGCCTTGTACTGACAGTACAGTTGATTAGCCAAAACACAGGAGTGGAATCTGGGATAAATAAACGTGGGGTTGTGGTGCTGAAGCGGGGGAAGTTATGTACAAGTGAGGGCATTAAGCTGAAAAATGGACAGACCATAAAGGCAGTTGACGACGAGGGCTACAAGCACCTGGGCATTCTTGGGTTGGACAAGTTCAAGAAGAGGGAAATGAAAGACACATTTCGAACAGAGTACTTAAGGCGGTTCAGACTTGCCATGAAATCTCTGCTCAATGGTAAGAATAAGAACAAGTCCGCAAACACTAGGGCTGTGTGAGGTATGGAGCAGGAACAATTAACAGGAATAAAGAGGAACTTCAGGAAATAGATAGGAAGTCTAGAAAAATCATGACAATGAATAAGGAGCTACACCCAAGAAGTGACGTTGCCAGAATATATGAACCCAGAAAGAAGGGAGGACGAGGTCTGATCAGCTGTGAAAGGAGAGAAGAGAATAGTGTGAGCTGGTATGTGAGAAATAGTAAAGAAGTATTACTCAGGAACATCTCAGAGGCGCTGGACCCAAAGGAGTCCAAAGTGAATGGAGCGAAGGAGACAGAATGAAAGGAAGCAGAAAGGAGTGCATGGGCAGTATGTGAGGGAAAAGGAAGGTATTGACTGGGATAGAACTTGGCTGTGGATCGCAAGGGGAGAGGAGATCTGAACGGATGTGCTGAGGCCCTGATATGTAACGCCCAGGAACAAGCTTTGAGAACAAATGAAACGAAATTTCATGTCGATCACACTGCAGAATCGCCGTAGTGCAGAATGTGAGGACGTACAGGAGAAACGGTGGCCCATGTGGTGAGTGAGTGTGGCAAGCTGGCGCAGACAGAATATAAAGGAAGGCACGATGACGTGGCGCGGTATATTCACTGGCAACTTTGAGGCAAATGTGTATTTGAAAGAGGTAAAAGCTGGTACGAACAGAAACCTGAGGGAGTGGTGGAAAGTGAAAACTTCAATACTGTGGGATTTCACAGTGCAGTGTGATCGGAAAATCACCGCAAGAAGACCAGACATTGTTTTTATTTAAGAAGGAGAGAGAGGTTGTCATAATTGACAAGGCGATGACAGGGTGAAAGATAAGGAACTTGAGAAGATCCAAGAAACACCAAGTATTGAAAGACGGAATTGAATTGAGTCTGATGCATGTGAAAAGTGCCTGTTGTTAGTGGCCTTGGAGCCGTATCGGTCAACTTTATACAAAAAGTACATGAAGCAAACCGGCGTGAACGGAAGGTTGGAAGTGATCTAGAAAACAGCGATCCAGGGGACAGCAAAGATACAAAGAAGTTCTGTCCCTGTAAGAAGAAGGAAGAGAGACCTGGGACCCATGGTGACTTGTTCAACCTGCTCCCAAGGACTATAAACCAGGCCGAGGATCCTGCCTGAGTCTATAAAGAGTAATAATAATAATAACAATAATGATAATAATAATAAGGCCCGGTGGTAGGGTGCTGGATTACTGATCCGAAGGTCGGGGGTTCAAGCCCCACTATCAGCGGGTTGTCACTGCTGTCCCCCCAGTGCAGCTAACCGGGTTATCAAAGCCAGCCGTGTCTCTCACTGTCTGCGGTGAGAGGAATGTAAAAAAATATCGCTGTTGTTAGTAAAGCGTAGGCTGCTTTTCCGTCAGCGTGTTTCTGCCCTGTGATGGCCTGGCAAATTGTCCCTGGTGTACTCTGCCCTCACCCAGAGTTGGCTGAGATGGGTGCCAGCCTCCCCGCGACCCTAATTAAGATTAAGCGGCTTAGAAAATGAATGAATGAATGAATGACTCCTGATCATGGATGGCTGCAGCATCAACCTGGATTCGAACCGGTGATCTACAGGTTGAAAGTCACACACCTTGTTGATAGCCACTCGGGAACCTTCATTTATTTTCAATACAGGGTCAAAAATCACACCTCGTCAGATTATCACAGGGCCACACACACACACACACACACATTTCCGCTCACACTAACACCTAGGGTCAATTTGAAACATCCAATTAGCCTAATGTGCATGTCTTTGGACTGTGGGAGGAAACCAGAGTACCTGGAGGAAACCCATGCAAACACGGGGAGAACATGCCAACTCCACACAGAAACGCCCTCGCCGAGCCCGAGACTCGAACCCAGGACCTTCTTGCTGTGAGGTGGACGTGCTGACCACTGCACCACCGTGCGGCTCTCGTGACAATGGAGTGTATTTTTTAATGTAAGCAACTGCTTAGTGTTTGATGGGACGTCGTGAAAGTATTCATTTGGTTTTACGTCATGACCGGAATGTGAAGCGACAGGTTTGTCCACATGCTCTGAGTGTGAAGTTAAGAGGAATGAAAAACATGAAGATGTGCAGCTATCAAACAGTAATCATCTCCATCACATCGCCTCGTCATGCGGTATTTCCTGATGATGAGCCTGACACAGAGAGCTTTATTCTTCACTGGTTTCAGGTTTTACTTGATTTTAGTGTTCACTGAAACCCGCCTGCTCATTTCCTCGGTAACGACCCACGAGAGGAATGAACTCAAACGACAGGTTTGTGCGCTCCAGTCCTCCCTAAAACATCTCACTGCTGTCATGAATGGAAGGCGCCGATATTATTGCACGCAACGTGACCATATGGCCCTCTGTTTAATCCGAATGAATCTGATTAAAGAGAACGATTACATAATGAACACGTCACACTGATAGTTCACGTGAAGGCCAGATTAGATACACAAACGTACAGAATGTGAGATGTTCTCTCTCTCTCTCTCTTTCTTTCTCTCTCTCTCTCTCTCTCTGTCTTTTCCTCCATCTCTCTCTCTCTCTCTCTCTCTGTTTTTTCCTCCATCTCTCTCTCTCTCTCTCTCTCTTTCTCTTTCTCTCTCTCTCTCTCTCTCTCTCTCTTTCTTTCTCTCTCTCTCTCTCTCTCTCTCTCTCGCTCTCTTTTCCTCCATCTCTCTCTCT
>JAQMYF010000017.1:1129976-1148189 GCA_030014195.1 Neosilurus mollespiculum
GTTGGCTGAGATGGGCTCCAGCCTCCGCGCGACCCTAATTAGGATTAAGTGGCTCAGAAAATGAATGAATATTACTGTATATAACTCCAGTGAGTGTTTGAGATACACAGTCTGAGGTTGTGCTTTATAACAGAATCTTATCCAGAATTTTCATTAAAATAATCTGAGACATTTTGAAAAGATTTTTTTAAAAAGTGTTTTTTCTAAACTAAGTTTAATGTGTAAACAGACAGCTCGTCCCAACGAAGACAGACACACACTGTAATCTCTCGCAGCGCTCTCGTTTACTTGTTTGTAGATCTGTACAGAATCATCAGTGGGAATATTAATTGCTCGGCGAGGACGCTGGAACTTCTCTATTGCTGATTATGTAAATCATTAAAAAGTGTAATTTTGTTCACAGACTCTTGAATTTGAATTGAAGCCACGTGTCATCGCAGAGCGCGTGTTGCCTGCGGATAATGGGAGCCCGTCAGGCAGGAAGTGATGGTAATCGAGTGTAATGGCTGTATTAAGTGCCTCCGTGTATAATATTTGCCCATATCTTACAGTCAATTATGACTGTCTCATTAACATCGTTATGTGTGGGGTTGTACAGCCGGGACGAGTCTCCCGGATAAGTGAGAAAGGAAAACGATAATCAACATTTTTTTATTATCTCTAAAAAAAAAAATTAAAAAAGAAAACGACCTGGAATACAATCCCTCCTGATTACCTACAGAATTTAGAGTCATGACGTCGATCAGAGGAAATTACGCCATGAAAAATTATTATTTATATATTTTACTTTGGGTGGGACAGTAGCACAGTGGTTAGCACATCCACCTCACAGCAAGAAGGTCCTGGGTTTGATTCCCAGGCTCGGCGAGGGCATTTCTTTGTGGAGTTTCTTTGCATGTTCTCCCCATGCTTGCATGGGTTTCCTCTGGGGAATGCATTTTCCTCCCTGAGTCCAAAAACATGCACAGTAGGCTGATTGACTGTTCCAACTTGCCCCTAGGTGTGAGTGTGAGTGCGAATGGTTGTGTGAGTGTTGGCCCTGCAGTGGCCTGGCGAGCTGTCCAGGGTGTACCCTGCCCTCGCGCAGAATCGGCTGAGATGGGCGCCAGCCTCCCTGCGACCCTAATTCGGATTAAGCGGCTTAGAAAATGAATGAATGAATTTTGTTGCTTTTCCTAAAGTTAGTGACTGAAAAACATGTCAGCGTCACTTCCGGCTTGCTAGCAGAATGAACAGAAGGTAGCGTTAGCACCACTTCAGGCTTGCTCGACTAGGCTAATGTGCACTCTCCTGCGAACATCAGAATTAGACGATAATGAGGACTTAAGGCCAGCTGATTTCAAAAAGATGAAAAAGTTGCATCTGTTATGGAAAAATTGTTAGCTTTAGCTAGTAGATTAAACATTACTTATAGAATTGATAATATCCAGTGACCTAAAATATTCAGACTTCAGGATTCAGTAGCATGCTGGGTAACCGTTAATATTAGCATTAGCAGCCTGGTGTTATATTATGGTAGAGCACTGCTAGCTTTTGGCTTGTTTATTGGAAAAGTGTGCCAAGGACAGTGAACCACACACACACACACACACACACACACACACACACACACACACACAGTAGGGGTTTGATTAAGAGGCTGCTGGAGATATAAATATGCATTAGGAATACTTTAAAGGTGACTGAAGCTCATTTAGAGAAAGGTACTGAGACCTCGTATGGACTACAAACACACTGAGGATCTGCCGACTTTAATGTGGATCTAGAGCGAGTGATGTCACTTCTGTAAACCGGTCCGTCATCCTAGTACTGGTTAAGGTGCTGGGCTCATGATCAAGAGGTCATGATTTCAAATCCCTGTTAGACCCCCATGGCTGAACCACAAGTGTGTCTGTGCATCCAGCAGTATAAAAGGGTACCAATGGCACCTGGGTCGCATTTAATGCCACTTTGTGTGTAAGACAGGAACCAAACTCTGGGCAAACCTTAAATCAAACCTACCCTGAATCAAACCAAATCTCTGCTAACCTGAACTTGAGATGAACCCAAGCTGAACTTGAACCTGAGTTAATCCCATTAGACCAGAAAATAAACCTAACCTGAGCGCAACCCTTACCCGAGCTGAATCCGAACCTCAACCCGAACTGAACCCGAAAATGAACCTGAGCAGAATCCGAACCCAAGCTAAACCTGACCTGAGCTGAACCCTGACCCGAGCTAAACCTGAACCCGAACCCAAGCTAAACCCAAACCCGAGCTGTACTCTAACCTGAGCTAAACCCGAACCCGAACCTGAACCTGAACCCTAACCCAAGTTAAACCTGAACCTAAACCTGAGCTGAACCTGAATCCTAATCCAAGCTAAACCTGAACCTGAGCTAAACCCTAACCCGAGCTAAACCCGGACCCAAGCTAATCCTGAACCCGAGCTGAACTCTAACCCAAGCTGAACCTGAACCCGACCTAAACCCGAACCCGAGTTAAACCTGAACCCAAGCTGATCCCGAACCCAAGCTGATCCCTAACCTTAGTTCAACCAGTACCTAAGCAGAACTCTAATCTGAGCAGAAACCAAACCCCACCAAACCCGAGCCGTAGTTCAACCCTAACCCGAGTTCAGCTTTTCCCCAGGTCTACTGTAACGGTCTGCACCCAGCAAGACAGAGGCAGTTTCTCAGACGGATCGAACAGCCGCTGCTACTTTACTGCATTTTTATGACGTTTTCACTTTAATTATTACATTTCTGAAGCTGTTTTTCTGTCCCTCGGCACCTCAGTTCTCTTTATTTCGTATCTATTTATCACTAAATAGATAAGTCCAAGCCTGACCTTAATCACTCCTTAATCCTAAACTCAATCCTAATCTCAGCAAACACAGTCACGACTCAGACATTCTGGTTATATCTTGGAAATACGTTGAATTCATTTTATCCTCTTCTTCACTTGGTGCCGTCACTTTATTTATTTGCTCTGCTACACCGTCAGTACTGATGATCGAGTCGCCCGGAACGTGTTACAACCAAACCTTGTAACAGCAAATACCTGTCAGTTGACGTGCGTGTTTTATCAACCTGAACTTGAGCAGTGGAAATGTTTTTGTGCCCTCCAGGTTGTTTGTGGAATCATAAACTGTGTGTGTAGCGCTCGCCTTTCCAGAGTTCACGCCGTGCGGAGACTCAGACATTAATTATATCCCTGACCCGCCCCCAATATTCCATCTGCCACTGCGCGTAAAAGACGAACTCTGTTTATTGTGTGGAGTGATTAATGTTTGAAGTTCGTAAAAAGCCGCAGAGTTCTCGTTTCCCAGACACTTCTGGTTTAAAGAGGAGCAGGAGTCGGTCGGAGTAACACACAGGGGTACAGGGTTCGATCAGACGCCGCAGCATCACCACAAGGTAACAATCCTTCGTGTGTGTTTTGTGATGAATTGTTGATTATTGGAGGAGAGAGGAGAGAGACGGCAGTGTGTGTGTGACGGTTCTGGAGTTTGTTTTCTCAGAACTGTATAATTATGGCACATATGAATTACCAAACGACCCTCACATGAGAGAGAGAGAGAGAGAGGAGAGAGAGACATGGTCCACTAGTAATATATACACTCTTATATCATGGTAATATTATTTACATACTGCAGGAGAGGAGGATGTGGAGCGTTAACCTACAGAATAAACTAAAAAAGAAATTATAAGCACAAAATATTATTGATTGATTGATTTATTAATTTATTTATTAGAGTAAACTTGAGGATTAAACAGGGCAGAATATTTCTAAATAGCCTCTTCTCCTTCATCATCATCTTTTTCTTTCTTTCTTTCTTTCTTTCTTTCTTTCTCTCATTCTTTATTTCCTCCTTCCAAATTCTTTGCTTCTTCTTTTGTCTTTCGTTTTTCTCCTTTTGCTTCTTTCTTCTTTTTCACCATCATTACCATCATCACCATCATCATCATCATCATCACTACCACCATCATCACCATCATCACCGTCAACATCACCATCATCATCATCATCACCACCATCGTCATCACTATCACCACCATGATGATGATGATGGTAATGATGGTGATGATGATGATGATGATGATGATGATGATGTTGACGGTGATGATGGTGATGATGATGGTGGTGATGATGATGATGATAATGATGATGATGATTACAAGTCCCTGGAATGACATTTTCACTGAGCTGTGTTCTCATGTATGGTGTCTCTCTTCTTTATGTTTGTGTCGGTTTGGTTTTATTTAAAATCTTTTTTAATGATTTGAATTTCGTCCATCAGGAGAGAAGATTGTCATGTTCATGTAATTTACTCTGGCTGGAGCATAGATGAGGCGATCTAGATTTAAACTCAGCTCCACTTAAATAAAGATGGCTCATCATTTAGGTTCAGCAGGGTTTATTAGAACAAATCTCCGGTTATGAAAACACACGCGCACACACACACACACACACACACACACACACACACACACACACACAGAGTTTAATTTCTTCCCCTGTGTTATTTCTCTGAACCCTACAGAGATTTTCTTTCAGTGGTAAATGAAAATTATTAGTATGAGGAGTTTGGATGATTAAACAGGAACAGGAAGTTGACCACGTTCACAGCTGGCGCAGTATATTAGCCATTTCACACATGTTAGCATCGCCATTATGTTTCTGTGCCGGTGAAAAGAGCAGAACAGGTGGTGGATGCATGACTCCATCAGAGAGTTTTTTCCTGAAAACATTCCCAAAGTGTGCCTCATCGTCTGTGGTTTGGTCTGTCAGAATGCAGGGCAGAGCAGACACACGTGGGGCGGGGCCCCGGAGACCCCCAGAGGCCCCGGCTCATTGAGCACCACTGACTCGTGAGTAATGAGCTTCTGACCTCGGAGTGTTCTGTATGAGCTCCAGAAGCTGTTTGAGAAACAGATGACACTCAGGTTGTTAAAGTGCACAATGTCTGTGTCTGGCTGTATGTTCTGATCTTTACCATAAACATCAGGGCCTTCATTCAAAAAATCATTTATCTATTTAAAAAGCTGAACTTTTTTGCAGTTTTCATTAAATATTGTTTGTTTGTTTGTTTGTGTTCATTTCACCAATTTATCTAGGCTACCTGTCTATGTGTCTGTCTGTCTGTCTGTCGGTGAATCTGTCTGTCTGTCCGTCTGTCTGTTTGTCCGTCTGTCTGTTTGTCCATCTATCCATCTATTTATTTGCTCCTTACCTTTCGTGTGATCTATGCGGAAGGTACTGTGATGCGGCAATTTTCGTTTCGCAGGAAATTGTATATCGTTTGTCTGTCCGCAGTCCGCAACGAGAGGAAGTTATTACCTAATTAGATCCTGGCGTTGGATCTATGGGAAAGATCCTGCCTATGTAAATGCAATTACTGTCATATCTGAGAGCTTACAGAAACTGTACTAAAGTAAAGTAATATTACGATACTCATTACATTTACACAGACAGGAACTTTTCCAATAGTTGTAACGCCGGGATGTAATTAGATAATTACAAGTTCAGTTTCGTCTTCAAGTTAGACAGAGCATGTGTGTGTTCGAGTACCCATAACACACCAAAGGTTAGCGAACGTACTGTATATGTTCACTCCACCAGTTATTTGTTTGTTTGTTTATTTGTATATCACTATGCACTCAGGGTTAAAAAAAAATCTTTAAACCATTCATTCAATCATTCTTCACTTTCTAGGCGACTTAATCCTAATTAGGATCTCAGCCGACTCTGGGCGAGGGCGGGGTACACACCGAACAGCTCGCCAGGCCATCGCAGGGCCAACACACATACAACCATTTACACTCACACCTAGGGGTGATTTGAAACAGCCAATTAGCCTACTGTGCATGTTTTTGTACTGTGGGAGGAAACCGGAGTACCCGGAGGAAACCCACGCAAGCATGGGGAGAACATGCAAACTCCACACAGAAACGCCCCGAGCCCGGGAATCGAACCCAGGACCTTCTTGCTGTGAGGTGAACGTGCTAACCACTATGAAACCGTGCCGCCTGTTATTATTATTATTGTTGTTGTTATTTTAACAGTTACTATTTTATTGTTATTTACTGAGAGTGTATTCTTATTTTAAGGTTCTTTGGTTTTCCCTCCGTTAAAGTTTTACAGAAACGAGTCTCAGAATGAAGAGTAATTTTTGAAAAACGGTTTGATTTGGAACAGTTTTAAGTAAATTTTGAATTAATTTGATTTATTTCTGTAGTTTTTATCTGAATCTGAAACTTCTTCTGGTTTAATGTGAAACTATTTTAGATTGTAGAACTTTTAAAGGTTCTCCGGAGGATGAGTGAAGAACTCTAAAGGATTTCAAAGAGGGTACCTCATGAATAAAAACCTCTTTTACTCACAACTACAGTGCTATCACACACATTGTATTCTCAATTCCTTACTGATCACCTTTCGGTTCCTGTTGTAAAGTTACACAATGATAATATTTTATTTTGGTCGACGATGTCATGCATCCTGGAATAATCACACATTCACTTCACAGCTCTGTTATCGACTGACCTTTTCAATCTCATTCATCAAAATCTCTTTTGTCTCAGATTTGAAAAGCATGTTATAAAGACATGGATCGATTTCATCCAAACACGAACAGTAGGTAACATGACTCGGGTATGGGCCACGCTGGAAGTTTAGCGCGAACAGGTGGTGGTATGTGCCGTGTTCGTGGAAGCAGACTGTAGACGTCTGGCATGTTGGCTTTATTCAGGCTCCCCTACAGCACACTCCAAACAAAAGCACTCAATAAACAAGACTCCTCGGCCCGCCCTGATCCCCCTCAGCACTAAAATCTGGCGAATAGCAAAGCAACACAATATGGTGCCTAGCTGTGTTTGTGGACGACGTGGAGTGGGCCGGGGTGGGGTGAAGGGGGCTTGTCTACATTGTGGAATAATTTAGAATGGATTGGAATGGGACAGGGTGGCATGGTGATGTAGTGGTTAGCACGTCCGCCTCACTGCAAGAAGGTCCTGGATTTGCCGCCCGGGTTCGGGTTTCGTTTTTATTTTATTGGCATTGTTGGCTTCAGGTGTTGAATGAAGGATATTTAAAATGAGGACAGTGTTTGTCAGAAATAGGGGCAGTTTTTTGTTTTATTATAATTTATAAAATTTACTTACAGCAGATGGATAAGGTCATCATGAATAAGAGGCTGTGGACCTCAAAAGCACATTCAGAATTACTGCGCATTCTGAACTATCAATATAGAATTAATTTAAAGATGGTGGACCAACAACATCCAACCACTGTAAGCCACCAATATATAACCACTGTAGACCACCATTATCCAACAAATGTAGGCTACCACCATCCAACAGGTGTGAGGCCACCAACATTTAACAAGTGTAGGCTACCATGATTCTACAAGTGTAGGCCACCACCATCCAACAGGTGTAGGCTACCACTATCCAACAAGTGTTCCATAGGCTACTAGCATCTACCAGTTCAAGCCAAGGTCTAACCATTGTACATCTAAGCATCACAACATCTAAGCATTGTAGGCTACCAACATTTAACCATTGTAGGCTGTCAACATTTAAACAGTGTAGGGCACGAAAATCCAACCACTGTAGGCCACTAACATCTAAGCATTGTAGGTCACTAACATGGGGGTGTATTCCAATGTTTAATCATTTAGGACAGTGGGGTGTGGACCATCAACATTTAATCAAAGAGGACAACGGGATGTGAACCATCAATGTCTGAATGATTATAATGAAGGGGGTGTGGCAAGCAGCTGTGGAGTTTCAGAAGAAGGCTTTAAATATAATTCTATATTTCCTTTATTTCTTGCAGGACCCAAGTTTTGAAGGCCTCCTTCTCGATAAGCTCCAGGGTCTAGAATGGCCTCCTAGGGGTCAGGGTGCTGAAAGCTGCTGTGAAGTGTGTAAAACTCCTCTGCACCAACTACGACGCCTGGCTCTCCACTCAGCCCTGGGATTGGCTCTTGATGGTACCGCTAATCTGCGGTGTGAACCTTTCACTGGCCGGCTAGCACCTTACCCCAGTACATCCTCACAGAGATCCTCCTGGATAAAACAAGGTTTCTCATCTGCTGCCATACAACACCCATTAAGGTGCCACGTCCAGCCAGTGGCTGGTATTAAGCATAAGGAAATGGGCTGGATCAAGTCTGGAGCTGCGGGCAGGGATATTAAGCCGAGCTGCCGTGCCATTGTCACTCCACTACCCAACTACGCTCAGCAGTATCTGGAGGGCGTGTGGACTGTGACGACCGTCAGTAGAACCGGTCAGCAACAGCAGTCACAGGTAAGAACCCGAACTGCAAGTCAGCATTCGATCAGGAGAAGTGGTGTCCCATTTAATCACTCCTTCTTCTTGCACCAAGATTTGGGTGCTCCATCACAAGGCGTCTGTGTCGTGGCCGTACTTGGGGGGTGGGGCTTTTATGGAGAGTCACACACTTTATGCTATGGCGCTTAGGTTAAACATTTATCAGGAGTCACGTTCAAATGAGCTCTTCAGCAATGGATGATGGGATTAATCCTAAACACTTCAACTAAAATATTACTGAGTTCCAATAACTGTGATGGTAAAAGGGTACCACCTTCAAGTGTGTGACACACCGACGTCTGTTCTGGAGGAAAAATATCGGAATGTCTGGGATAAACGTCTTTATTTAAACAGGTTTTTTTTCATTAACTAAATTCCTAATGAAGTCCTAATTAATAAAAATTGTGATTTGGCATCAGTTCAGGATTATTATTCAGCGACTCCGACTCTTAGATGAGCACCATGTGACCTTGTCGTCAGAATATTGAGTGTTGAGTAATTTCTTCTCCGTCAACACAGCGGCGGACGTCTCTGACCTCGTTTCCTTACCGGAGGAGGTTATAAATTATGATCGGATGCTAAGTGATATGCTAAAGGTGAACCCTATATAAGCATGAATGAACAGTTTGGGTTAAATGAAGTTCACAGTGTAGTGATTGGGCTTCAATAGCACTGAAGGATCAGAGGTTGAGCGGTTTCAGCTGAGTCACAGTGTGTCAGGTGAGTTCCTTTATTTCACAGTATAAGAAACACAGTACTGGTTCATCTGAATGCAAAGAAATAAAGGGAAAAACATCTGTAAAAAAATCAATAATCAAACCAAATAAACAAACAGATAGTCAACATTACAGCCTGCCAAATACCCAACCAATCAATAAAATAACCAAACAAACTAACAAACAATCAAACAACTAGTTAACCAAACAGCCAAACAACTAGTCAACCAAACAACTAACCAGTCAACTAAGAAATAAAGAAACCAACAAGTACTCAGTAAATAACCAACCAATCAAACACCCAGTCATTGAAACAACTGGCCAACTAGCTAACCAACCAAATATCCAACCAAACAACTAACTAGTTAACTAAAAAATTAATGAAAAAAACCCAGCTAGTTAGTAAAATAACCAACCAACTAAACAAATACCCAATCAACAAAACAAACCGGGCCAAAGAGTTTGAGACCTGAGCCTCGTTTTGAGTTCACGAACCAGGCGACCAAAATATGATGCTGCAAAAGTCAGGCGAAAATTTGAGAATAAAAATGCCATTCATGTCAGTTGCTTTTTTATTGCCCCTCTAGTGCGATCATCCCCTTAGCACGTCCGCCTCACAGCAAGAAGGTCTTCGGTTCGAGTCCCTGGCTCAGGTGTTTCTGTGTGGAGTTTGCATGTTCTCCCCTTGCCTGCATGGGTTTCCTCTGGGTAGTCCGGTTTCCTCCGACAGTCCAAAAACATGCACATTAGTATAACTGGCAGTTCTTAATTTCCCCTAGGTGTGAGTGTGAATGGTTGTGTGTCTGTACTCTCTCTGCGATGAGCTGTTCAGGGTGTACCCCGCCCTCGCCCAGAGTCATGGCGACCCTAATAGTATTAAGCTGTCCGACAAATGAATAAGTGAATGATTACAGTTTCCTCTGCCATCGCTATGTTTGTGCCTCGTCGCTTCTGCACTGCCCCCTATGCGAATGTATATGACATAAGGAAGTATGTGGACGAAATCGGTTGTCTTTTTCCCCTGAAGACCTTTATGAGCGGCCAGGGTTTCCATGGAGACATCAATCAGAACTGTATAGATTGTATTGGTAACAGCTTGTGGCCATGTCGATATTTGTTTTGGCAGGTTGGTTGTGTTGATGCTCTGTGGGAAACTGTGATTAGGTGTATTAAGTACGACTCCTGAGCAACCAAACTGACTTTACACCCACTAGACCGAAATCCACGACCATCTGCTAGTACGAGCTGTGGTATTTTGTGCATGAGTGATATGTATAGCAATCAGTCGTCAACCCGTCACAAGGCGTCAGGTGACGATGAGGTGCAGGTGAACCAGTCAGGTTCTGAAAGAGAGACGGAAAAGCAATCAGAGCTTGAGATATTTTTTGAGCACTGGGTCAGAGTGGGATGGGATTTTGGATGCTGAAGTGTGTTTGCACTGAGACAGCTGCTGAGTGAAGTCCTGCAGGGCAGTTTTATCTGAGACCCTCATTCAGGTTTGTCTTCGGGATAAACCTCATCTCTTAATTGTCAGCTCTACATATCACCTGCAGTCGGATAAGTCCTCGTCTCTCAGGGCGGATCATTTAGAGCACTGAAGTGCCCGAGTCAAGGCCGGTGTGAAGGTCGGGAGGGAGCCAGGATGGCAAATTGACAACAGATGGCACAGCGGCCTCACCGCGGGGTAAAAATGGCACCTGACTTCCATCTGGGATTGTTTGAACCTGCCACTGCTCTGATGCTGTAAAGGACATGATCTGAATCTATTTGTTCTCTAATTTTTTTCCTGTAGAATTGAAAACTGTTACACTTGAATGCAGTGCGACACTAAAACATCTCAAGAACTGCATTTTCCCCTAATTTTACTCCCCTGATTTAGTCCTAGCCAGTTCCCACCCATCAAGTATGCTCTCCCTATCATGCAAGCAGGAAGGGGCAAAAGCAACCACGTGCCCCCTCCATGGCACGTGATGATGCCACCCATATCTTCAGGGCTATCTGCCCCCCTTGTACACATGAACCTACAGATGCCTGTGATTGACTGGTGATTGCTTTGAGTGACAGTGAGCTGAACGTTTGCCATCCCTCCCTCCTGTCAGAGCTCAGCCAATCATCTCCCGTGAACTCCCGACCGCGAATGGCTTTGGTGTCAACCTGGAATCAAACCTGTGATGCAGGCACCTTGTCGATGTGCCACTCGGGATCCCTCGATGAGGGTGTTTCTGTGTGGAGTTTGCATGCACTACCCATGCTTGTCTGGGTTTCCTTTGGGTGCTCCAGTTTCCTCCCACAGTCTAAATACAAGCATGTTAGGCTAATTGTCTGTTCCAAAGTGTCCCTAGGTGTTACTGTGAATGGTTGTTTGTGTTGGCCATATGATAGACTGGCGAGCTGTTCAGGGTGTACCCCACCTTTGTCCAGAGTTGGCTGAGATAGGCTCCAGCCTCCCTGCGGCTCTAGTAGGAAAAAGTGATTTAGCTAATGAAGGAACGGATGTTCCAGGTACTTCTGTGGAGCTACTCTAAGAACCGGGAGGGCGTGGGATCCATTCCCAGAAGTTTGGTCTTTGTTGAAATTTGCCGGGGTGAAGCACCAGATACCGTGTCTTCATTTGCAGATTTACTCCGCCCATATTTGCAACAGACCACCTCCAAAATGCAGCGGGAATGGCCACCCTAGTCTTAGCCATAGTTCTCACGTATCATCCAGTGATGTGTGACCTTAACGTTGGGCTCTGTGATGGACGGGTGTACCATCCAGGCTCTAGTCCCGCCTCATGCTCCGCATTCCCGTTCCGGATTTACCCAAACCCTGACCAGGGTGAAGGAGTTTAACGAAGACGAATGAGGCACTTGTTGAGGCGGTCGGCCCAGTTTCTCAGCAGAAGTGGTAATACTGGCAACACAAACATGCCATGGATTCAATAATCAACTCCAGGTTTCTGAAAAGTCCAGAAAAGATAAAGTTACCGCCCCAGCCCTGACAGTTACAAAGTTTGAATAGAGGAGAGAGAGCATGTCAAAGAGTTTATTGTTCACGTAATGTCTGCTAATCGTTTGTAATTTGTTGCTTAATTAGTTTTAATGAATACGCCGCCATTTTTGACTTAAATTTTAATGAATATTCATCGAGCAGAGCCTTTATCAGTCCCCCCTCTCTCTCTCTCTCTCTTCTGGGCTTTCTGAGACATTTTAACAGACGTTGATATTAATTAGGAGAAAACGAAGCCGTCCGTCGTGAATGAGCAACGTCCGTCCCTGCTGGGTGCTAATGGTGGACTCGGACGCGAGGCTGTAATTACTGAGGAAGAAGAGAATTGTGAATTAGTGTGCTCAGCAGCTCTGTGGTACTAGAGGTCTTATTTCTTGCCCCACATGAGCGAGTCAGATTCTTCTTCCCTCGTTATCGCTCTGTCAGGCTGTCAGAAGAAGATCACGGCTCAGCCAGTTTTCAGCTCGCCGTCATGGCTTCCTGTTTCAGATGCATGCCATTCGGGGAAATGTGAAGATGACGTGTCATGTATCTTGTGTGTGTGTGTGTGTGTGTGTGTGTGTGTTATATAACGTATGATGGTTATATGTAGGGCAGGTTCCTGGTGAATGCATCATTTTAGCAGGGAGAGAAAGGGAGAGAGAGAGAGAGAGAGAGAGAGAGAGAGGGCTTTAACTAATGAAGTCATGTGACTTTGTGAGGTGTGAGTTTGGAGAGCAGTATTATATCATGAGCGAGGTCGGCTCTGAAGGTGCTTTGATGAAGATGTTATCAGTCCCCTGCAGTGGCCTTAAGATTTAGTAAGTTGAAACCAAGAGTGATAGCACCGGATAGAAAAGATGCGATTTGATTTATTTATTTTTTTTGTGAGTGAGAGAGAGAGAGAGAGAGAGAGAGAGAGAGAGAGAAATGAGATAAGATGAAAGGAAATTTCACAGTGAATCCATGAAAGTCACTTACGTCCACATCAACCTTATTTTTAATAAAGTGAATAAGTCTTTCAGCACCACTGTGATTGACTGGACTGGTGAACAGCTCAGGGTGTTCTCCGCCTCCGATAGGCTCCAGCCTCCCTGCGGCCCTGGAAGGATTGAACACTGTGGAAAATGATTAAGGATGAATGAATAAATGTGGGGGGCTGCACGGTGACGCAGTGATTAGCTCGCCCGCCTCACAGGAAGAAGGTCCTGGGTTCGATTCCCAGGCTCGGGGCATATTTGTGTTTAGTTTGCATGTTCTATGAGTGTGAACTGGTTTGTGTGTTGCTCTGTGATGGCCTGGTGAGCTGTTCAGGGTGTACCCCGCCCTCATCCGGAGTCGGCTGAGATGGCTGCCATCCTTCCCGCGACCCTAATTAGGATTAAGCGGCTTAGAAAATGAATGAATGAATCAATGAGTGTTTTCCAGAGTGTGCCAGAGTTCTTTACCATATATGGAAGGCGGCCTGACCTCAGGTGGGCGGGTGGTGTTACATGGAGCACCATGCATGTGCAGTGCATGGATTTTGTGGGACCTAGGAAAGTCCGAGCAGGTACTATGGTCTGGTAGGTGCATGCTGTGGTTGACTCAGGCGCGGTTTGATGTATCAGCACTTGGCTACGGTAAAAGTCATGATTGCTTTTAAGACTTATGAGTTTTACCCGACCTACCTAAGTTACCTTAGAGGACACCTCCATTTTGCTTGAGCCGCAGAACCGAGCCATATCTTTGGGTAAGGATGTTGTGGTGTTGGGTTCCTCTCTACAAACTGTTAAAAGTAGTTTTATAGGTATTTGTATGGGGTTAGCGCCTTCAGCCGTAGACACAGGCGGTGGATAAAAGCTGTCTGCTGCCACACAATTTCCTGCACCTGCTGTGAAGGAAAATAAAGGGAAGATTCTCGGGTATTACCACAAAATAAGTTCCTGAATAGTTGTTTCCTTCACCAAGAAGGTTGTGTTGTACCCGCGGCCTGTGTGTGTGTGTTTGTTTGTTAGCAGGATTACGCAGAAAGGTATGTTGGGATTTTCATGAAATTTATATCAGAGGCGGAGCTTGGGACAAGGAAGACTCTCTTCGATTTTGGAGATGATCCAGATCAAATTCTGCATCCATGTTGAATTTTTAAAAGGATTCTTTAACATTGTGAGATTTTTGATATTCTGGTTCATATGGAGTACTGCTGGGCTCGGTGGAGGTTTGTGCTCTCCGAGTGCTTTTGTTTCCTTTTGCTTCAGGTTTAGTCGATATCTCCCAGTGACCCCTCAGTGCCAGGAAGGACTTTTTGAAATCACATCCATCTCGCAGAGATCTACCTTCAGGCATCTGGCTGTTCCTCGTGGCTGTGCTCCTGATGTGTTCGGTGGTTATCCTCGGAGAAACCCTTCTGTAATACCTTACGGAATGTCACTGTGAGACTCGTTGCTTACTGTGGAATCTTTCAGGTTGATTTTCGTGTTACTGACGTAGAACAGAGTCGCGTTCATCCCTCGAACATGTGTGTGAGTTCTGTAGGAGTCAGCTCTTAATCAAACTCGCCCCAGGTACGGTTCTGTTTTACGGTGTTGACTCTGGATGCGGCTTCCTTTCACCTGAGATTTGGTGATTATTAGCTTCTGTTCTAGGTTCTCTTCATTTCTATCATCTCTAGAATCCACTTCCAGACAAGGACAGCCTGACTTCTGAAACGTCACCTTCCTGCCAGAGCAGTGCGATTCCCTCCATCGCTCCAAAAGGAAACAGACAGACCAGACAGATGAGATCTCCATCTCCAGCTCAAAGCAGCTCTGCAGCCTCATTCTTCCTCAGGTAACTCCAGAAACATCATACAGTACATACACCTGTCCTCTCCATGCTCACCTGAGATTCCACAGGGTACTCCTGGCTGTTTCTCAACTGACTCTCTCTCTCTCTCTCTCTCTCTCTCTCTCTCTCTCTCTCTTTCTCTCTCTGTCTCTCTGTCTCTCTATCTCTCTCTCCTTCTCTCTCTCTCTCTCTCTCTCTCTCTCTCTCTCTGTCTCTCTCTCTCTCTCTCTCTCTCTCTTTCTCTCTCTGTCTCTCTATCTCTCTCTCTCTCTATCTCTCTCTCTCCTTCTCTCTCTCTCTCTCTCTCTCTCTCTCTCCTTCTCTCTCTCTATCCCTCTCACTCTTACTTTCATTTCATTTTTTTCTTCTCTCTCTTTCCTCTCTCTATCACTGTCTATCACCCTCTTTGTCTCTTGTTTTCTGTCTGTCTCTCTCTTTGTATGTCTGTCTCTTTTTTCTCTCTGCCCCCCTTTCTGCCTGTCTGTCTTTATCACTCATTGTCTCTGTCTCTTTCTCCCTCCCTCTCCCTTGTTTTCTGTCTCTGTCTATCTGTCTCTTTCTATCTCTTGCTTTCTGTCTGTCTCTGTCACTGTTTGTCTTTCTCATTTTCTCTGTCTCTGTCTCTGTCCCACTCCCACTCTCACTTTCTTTCACTTTGTCTGTCAGTCTGTCTGTCTCTCTCTTGCTCTTTCTCTCTTGCTTTCTGTCTGTCTCTCTGTCTGTCTTTCTCATTCTCTCTTCTACTCCCTCTTTCTCACTTTCTGTCCCCCCCCCTCTCTCTCTCTCACTCTTTCTTTCATTTTTTCTTCTCTCTTTTTCCTCTCTATCACTCTCCATCACCGCCCTCAGTCTTTTTCTTTTTCTTTCTCCTTCTCTCTTTCTCTCTTGTTTTCTGTCTATCTGTCACTGTTTGTCTTTCTAATTTTCTCTGTCTCTGTCCCGCTCTCACTTTCTTTCACTTTGTCTGTCTCTCTCTTGCTCTTTCTCTCTTGCTTTCTGTCTGTCATTCTCATTCTCTCTTCTGCTCCCTCTTTCTCACTTTCTGTTTCTCGCTTTCCCTCTCTCTCTCTCTCTCTCTCTCTCTCTCTCTCTCTCTCTCTCTGTCTCTCTCTGTCTCTGTCTCTGTCTCTCTCACTCTCTCTCTCTCTCTCTCTCTCTCTCTCTCTCTCTCTCTCTATATATATATATATATATATATATCTTTTTGGTGTCGGTGCTAAATCGTACACAGCAGTAGAGAATAATGCAGTGAAATGTCATCGATCTTAACGCCGGTGTGCTGAGTGAGCGTGGGAGAGTATTTAGTGTGAATGTTTCAGGGAGTGATATTATTCCAGCGAGATATCCATCATGTCTAACATATTTCTTTACAACTAAACCACACAGAAACGGTACAAGATCAACTGAATGAATAACTTTAAAGCTGCTTCTCTTTCTTTCTCCTGAAGTTAATAAGAAAAAAGAAACCAACACGTCAACAAAGGAAGCACAGAGTGTAAACTCCTCAACACACACACACACACACACACACACACACACACACACACACCTCCTGCATAACGTGTGTTAAGTACAGACCCGGCGTGTGTATGAATTTATCCCTCACTTAGTGAGGTGTATTACCTTTAAAAAACATCCCATCAGTGAAACTACCGGATAAACCAGCATCTTTATTTACTGACAGCGTTAGCAGTCATTTAAAACATGCTTTATGTGTGTGTGTGTGTGTGTGTGTGTGTGTTGAAGGACGGTGTTGTGTGTCAGGGAAGAGAATCGCTTGTTTAGCCGCTAATCAGAGTGTTAGCTGCTAATCGCTGTGTGACGGCGCATACGACTTGCTTATTTGTGACCGAACACGTTTAGGCCTGGACTGCGCTCTTCATACCTTAGATTAGTTGATATTAATTTACACAGTCCTGCTGTTGAATTCTGGATTCCGATTGGCTGATTCAGCAGCTCTAGTTATATCAGTGCAAGTTTATAATGATGTCAGCACGGTGGCGCAGTGGTTAGAACGTCCGCCTCACAGCAAGAAGGTCCTGGGATCGATTCCCGGGCTCGGGGTGTTTCTGTGTGGAGAACTGTGATGTTCTCCACGTACTTGCGTGGGTTTCCTCCGGGTGCTTCGGTTTCCTCCCACGGTCCAACAGCATGCACAGTGGGCTAACTGGCTGTTCCGAATGAAAGAATTATTAAAAAGATGAATTTAAATGCAAATAAACAGAAACAACAAATTTTTAGATAAAGACATTTTTTTTGTTTCCATTTATTTAATTGTGTTTTTAAAGTGAACAGAAACAAATGCAGGAGGTGAATTCGGGTCTCAGCAGGTGTTGTTTCCTTTGTCCTGTAAAGCCCGTGTCCTCAGTCTGGCCTTGACGTCCAGCAGACACACACAGACACACACACAGACACACACACAGACACACACACCTTGTCCAAGGTCTCTGTAAGCGAGTTGCTATGGATGCACAGTTGTAAGACAAAAGAAAGCGAGTGAGTGAAGACCAGCAGAGAGAGAGAGAGAGCTCATATATAAAAACTCCATTTTTTCTTCTTCTTCAAAAAACCTTTTCATGATACCTGCACTGTATAACTGAATACCTCTCAGCTCTAACACTCACACACTGTGCTGCCATTCAGGCTGAGTCAGGATGACATCATCATGCACACCGCCTCTGGTTTCAGTGACCTCTGACCCCAGGTAACTGACTACCGGCACTTTAGATGAGACGGCTGTTGTGACATCCTTTCTTTCAGTGTGTGACCCTGTGGTGAACAGGTCAGTGAGAGTGACAACACACACACACACACACACACACACACACATACACACACACACACACAAAGTACGCCCATGCACACTTTATTAAATCACCAATCCAAAAAAAGGTTCGCATTTTTTGTGTTGCAAAAACTTCTATGATTTTTTTATTAAAGAAATAAACTAGAAGTTCTCATAGAGAAGTGGAGGCAGTTCACGCTGTGAGGGGCAGTTCATCCAAATCTATATAGTTCGTTTTGTTTATCTCTCCAGGCCCGTTTATTCCTGCATGGAAAGTGGTGGTGACGATTGTGAGAACTCAGTCTGTAGCATCAGTCTGGTATACATAGCGACTCTCTGTTATATGTAGCGACTCTCTGTTATGTGTAGCGACTCTCTGTTATGTGTAGCGACTCTCTGTTATATGTAGCGACTCTCTGTTATGTGTAGGGACTCTCTGTTATGTGTAGCGACTCTCTGTTATATGTAGGGACTATCTGTTATATGTAGCGACTCTCTGTTATATGTAGGGACTCTCTGTTATATGTAGGGACTCTCTGTTATATGTAGCGACTCTCTGTTATATGTAGCGACTCTCTGTTATGTGTAGGGACTCTCTGTTATGTGTAGCGACTCTCTGTT
>JAQMYF010000017.1:1164545-1176919 GCA_030014195.1 Neosilurus mollespiculum
CCCTAGGTGTGAGTGTGAGTGTGAATGGTTGTGTGACTGTTGGCCCTGCGATGGCCTGGTGAGCTGTCCAGGGTGTACCTTGCCCAGAGTCGGCTGAGATGGGCGCCAGCCTCCCCGCGGCCCTAATTAGGAATAAGTGGTTCAGAAAATGAATGAATGAACAAAGCAGATTTACGTAGTAAAAGTAATTTTTCGGAGAAATCTAAGAATTTTTCTACAACCCCCTACACAACCCCCTACACATCCCTAATGAGCAAGCCCGCGGCGACAGCGGCGAGGAAAAATAACATGTCTGTAAACAGTCCAGATAAACATTAACAAAAATAAATAAATAAAAAAGCAAACAAAAAAGAAAAGAGATTACAATTAAAAATTAAATGCAGGACTCCAACTCTGGGCGACGGCAGAGTACACCCTGAACAGCTCACCAGTCCATTGTGAGTCCACTGCGGTCCTTTTACATGCCACAGACAGTGAGAGACATGGCCGGCCTTTGATAACCCAGTTAGCTGTACTGGGGAGACAGCAGTGACATCCCTTTGATAGTGGGGATTTGAACCCCCGTCCCCCGGATCAGTAAGCCAGTGCCCTACCACCGGGCCACCACTGCCCATCACAATACAATACAATACAGTACAATACATAGTAAGGTGCTACTGATTTAGAAATTTGAGCTACAGGTTATTCAGGTGTGCAGGGTAGAAGTGTTCAGTCTGGGACCTCAGCCTGTGGCCTGGTACAGATCACTCCTAATCACAGCGAGGTTGAATGTTCTCCCTGTTGGGCTTCCACCCGACAGTCCAAATGCATGCACATTATTCTAATGGGATATTCTCGACTGCCCATAGATGTGAGAGTGAATGGTTGTTTGTGCCTGTAATAGACTTATGACCTGTTCAGGGTGTAACCCCGCCCCCTCGGCTAAAATCTGCTGGGATTGGTTCCAGCTTCATCGCGACCCTGAAGGAAAGACTGTACAGATAAACTGATGCCTGGACGAATGAAGTAAACTCGTCCTGGTAAAACAAAGTATGTTGAATTTTTATAACGGTGTGTGTAGTTAAAATTCTCAAACACTTCAGTGTCTGTATGTCTCTGTAACCCGTCCTCACGGTGAAGGACACACTGACTACAGAATCTCCGTTTATAATAAAGAAATATGAACGTAAACGGAGCTGTAATTACGTTAGTCAGCATGGTGATGAAGTCAGTGATCAGATTAGTTTGATTTAAAGTAAGATCTGTGTTATCATGTGCTCATCTCACTAATATAACCCATTAGGGTAATTACTGTATCTGTGGTATTTATAGAAGTGCAAATGATATTGCTTGTAAATTATCATCACATTACTGCTGCTTGTGGTTGTGATATCGCAGAACCCTCAGAATGAGATCTACAACACAGTCTTCAAACAAAATGAGCCAGTTTTCATCATGGACACTCCGGACCTTCACCCTATTACACACTATGTCTGAGAATCGCTCATTTTATACATTAAGCTAATTGGCTGTTCCAAATTGCCCTATGTGTGTGTGTGTGTGTGTGTGTGTGTGTGTCTGAGTGTGAATGGTTGTGTGTGTGTTGGCCCTGGCTTAGGGTGTACTCTGCTTTAGCCCAGAGTCAGTGAGATAGGCTCCAGCCTCTCTACGACCTAATTAGGGTCACGGGGAGGCTGGAGTCTATCTCAGCCGACTTTGGGGGAGGGCGGGGTACAGCTCGCCAGACCATCGCAGGGCCAACACACATACAACCATTCACACTCACTCTCACATCTAGGGCCGACCGGAAACAGCCATTCAGCCTACTGTGCATTGTTTATGGACTGTGGGAGGAAACTGGAGTACCCCAGAGAAAACCCACGCAAGAACGGGGAGAACATGCAAACTCCACACAGAATAAAATTTCATACACCTCTGGTGATTTTGAATCAGGTGGCACATTGTAGTGGGCACGCTCGCCTTGCAGCAGGAAGATCCTGGGTTCGAGTCCCGGGCTTGGTGAGGGCGAGTCTGTGCAGAGTTTGCATGTTTTCTCTGTGCTTGTGTGGGTTTCCTCTGGGTACTCCAGTTTCCTCCTACAGTCCAAAAATAAATGCATTAGGCTAAGTGTCCTAAATCTTGGCCATGGGTCTTTCTGTGAGGGGTTCTGTGTGCATTCCCACTGTGCTTGCGTAGGTTTCCTCTGAGTACTCCGGTTTTCTCCTACAGTCCAAAGACAAGACGAGCATGCAGCAGGCTAGTTGGCTGTTCCAAATTGCCCCTAGGTGTGAGTGTGAATGGTTGTGTGTGTTGGCCCTGCGATGGACTGGTGCACTGTTCAGGGTGTACCCTGATTTTTGCCCAGTTTCGGCCAAGAAAGGCTCCAGCCTCCCTTCGACATGTTTTTCAGTCCAGTGTTTTCCAGAGCTGAGAGCCCAATCTCAGCGTGGGGACATGCTGTTCATTTTGTCTGCCACATATTAGTTTTAAAATGATTAAACATTCTACTCATGCACTGTCAGCCATCTCCATCTCACAGCTAGCGTCAGGATGTGTCAACAGGACTCACAAGACATCTGCTGATCTACATTAATAGAACGTCAGATGAAGGATGTTCAACATGATCCACGTTCTGTCTAAAAGCTACGTCATCCTGCGTTATTTAAAGCTTCAGTACGCAGGCTTTTATTGATTTACAAAACTCACACCGGTCCCTTAGACTGTCTTCAGGTTTTAGATGTGTGCGTTCCTGATGAACGGAGAAGGGGGGGGGGGGTAATAGACCAGTTAACTCATACACACCTAAATATGGTGCAGGTTGACTATGCGGTAACCTCTCCTGGGAGACGGCTTCCCACAACTGTTCCACCAAAGAGGATGACATCATCATCATCTCAGGCTTCACTAAGGAGACCTTTAGGGATCGCCTAAATCCCACTATCAGATGCAACGTGTGTCCTCAGCTCACCTTTAAAGACAAGTCTGTACACGGCTCTAAATATCCTCGCTGGTTGTCAGGGGCGCGATGAAGGGCTGTCGTACAGATCTGTGCTTTACAGGGAATGCAGCGGCATGTAAAACCCTGATATGCAGGGATTCTGTCTCTTCCACTGGAAACGAGCAGAAACCATTTATCAGACCATAGGATTGATTCTGCGAGGTGTCACCTCGCACCACATCCTGATATCAGTGGAAGCGTCCCATCTGTACGCGGTGATGTAGGGGTTAGAACATCCGCCTCACAGCAAGATGGGCCTGGGTTCGAGTCCCAGACTCGCCTTCTGTGTGGAGTTTACATGTTCTCGCTGTGCTTGCATGGTTTTCCTCATGGTATGCCAGTTTCCTCCCAGGTCCAAAGACATGCACGTTGAGCTACCTGGCTGTTCCAAATTGCCCCGAGGTGTGAGTGTAAATGATTGTGTGAATGAATTGGCGAGCTGTTCAGAATGTACCTCACCTTTGCTCAGGATCGTCTGAGTGTGGCTCCTGAAACTAAACCCTCTTCTTGAGGAATTGTATTTATTTTAAAGTATAAGAGGCGGCACGGTGGCGAAGTGGTTCGAATGTCCACCTCACCTCATGAGGGTCCTGGGTTTGATTTCCAGGCTCGGGGCGCTTCTGTGTCAAATTTTCGGTGTTCTTTCTGTACCGTGCATGCATGGGTTTCCTCCGGGTATTCCGGTTTCCTCCCACGGTCCACAAACATGCACTGTAGGTTGATTGGTTGTTCCAAATCGCCCCTAGCTGTTCAGGGTGTACCCCGCCTTCACCCAGAGACGGCTGAGATGGACTCCACCCTCCCCGTGACCCTAACTAGAACTAAGCGGCTTAGAAAATGAACGAACGAATGAAATTAAAGTATGCAGCCATTTCTGTTTATTCTTAGGTTTGATATCACAGACGGAAACACAGAAGTGACTGGTGTTGGTGTTGTGACTGGAGGTCGGAGCTGATGTGGGCGTGTCCCAGCTATAATGCAGAGAAGAGGATGTTTGGAAATGTGTTATATGTTTATATCTGTAGGAGACGAATTCCTGTTGGTGTGGTTAGTTTGTTGGTTCTTTTGAGACCTACCTTCTTCTTAGAATCCTACCTGTCCCATAGACCAACGCGAAGACAAGTGTGCTGCGTGTTGTACACATGGACAGCTGGCGTTAAAAAAAACCAGCAGCTGCAGATTCCTAATGAGTTTTCCATCAAGGCAGAGGGAAGAAACTCCTAATGAGGTCCACTGAGTTGTGATCGCGCGATTCCACCGAGGGAGAATAGAATGCAGAGCGTGCTGAATTCTTCAGAGCTGTGGAGGCGTGGTAGGTAAATGAAGTGGATGATTTCAGAACCTCAGCAGTGGAACTGTACTGGAAATGGTGGAAACCAGAAAAGACTTTAACATACGTTCATATTTATTTACAACAAGGTTACATGGTTCATTTAACCAATACATCGGCTGCGAAGATGGAACGGCGTAACCATAAAGCTCTTTATAACTCAAAGTCCAAACTCATGGAGAGTGACTGTTTGGATGTTCATTTCGGTCTGAAACACATACACACCACAAGCAGCTTGGGTAGTTTAGTACTTTGAGTGAGCAGGATGATGCAATGATTTGTGAGGTTTATTACAGGTGTGTTTACCGTCTTCATGATAGCGTCTGGACCACCGTTTCAATCAAAAGCATCTGCTCCAGGGGAAAGCTGAGTCACAGCAATGCCAGGCTTAGCCGTCTCCAAATAAATTGATAGACATATATAGTAAATACTGTAGCTGTATTTGTGAGCAGTGAACACTGGACAGTAATTATTTAGCCTTTCCTGTGAATACTGACCCAAAATTACTGGTATATTTATAATTGTTTACAGGTTAATCCACACCTGATAAATGATTACAGACTTTCAGATGGTTAAATAAAGAACTAAAATAGATTTCGATGCAGCGCTATTATTATTATTACACACAGATTCCTGCCCTGCGTCAGTCCCGAGCTCCCCATGAGATTCTTGTGGGCGATGTTTCTTTTCTGTTCATAATTCATGAATTTCTCTGTCAATGTTTTAAAGGTTTAAGCTGTGTTCTCCAAAAATTAAAAAATAAAAACAAAAAAGTAGAACCATTGTCAAAAATCAAAAGTAATTTTAACTAGTTGACGTTTGGATTTTGTTTTAGTCAAACTTAATTAAACGTTTTCCATAACAATTACTTTTTGAGCATGCATTCCTGGATGTTGGCACATGTCAAGTTCCTGTCATAACAGCCAATCAGCATTAGACAGCATAACAGCCAATCAGCATCAGACTGCATAACAGCCAATCAGCATCAGAGTGCATAACAGCCAATCAGCATCAGAGTGCATAACAGCCAATCAGCATCAGAGTGCATAATAGCCAATCAGCATCATGATGCATAGCAGCCTTTTAGCATCAGAGTGCATAACAGCCAATCAGCATTATGGTGCATAACAGCCAATTAGCATTGTGATGCATAACAGCCAATCAGCATCAGAGTGCATAACAGCCAATCAGCATCATGATACATAATAGCCAATCAGCATCACGATGCATAACAGCCAATCAGCATCAGAGTGAATAACAGCCAGTCAGCATCATGATGCATAACAGCCTTTCAGCATCAGAGTGCATAACAGCCAATCAGCATCATGGTGCATAACAGCCAATCAGGATCATTGTGCATAACAGCCAATCAGCATCATGATACATAACAGCCAATCAGCATCATGATGCATAACAGCCAATCAGCATCATGCTGTATAACAGCCAATCAGCATCATGATACATAACAGCCAATCAACATTGGGATGCATAACAGCCAATCAGCATCATTGTGCATAACAGCCAGTCAGCATCATGATACATAACAGCCAATCAGCATTGGGATGCATAACAGCCAATCAGCATCATGCTGCATACCAGCCAATCAGCGTCATGGTGCATAACAGCCAATCAGCATCACAATGTATACCAGCCAATCAGGAATGTGATACATAACAGCCAATTAGCATCATGGTGCATAACAGCCAATCAGTTCATTACATTTATTTCAATTTAGTTTTTTTTGTATAGCGCTTTTTACAACTGATATTGTCGCAAAGCAGCTTTACATATTAAAACGAATTTAAAAAGGAATTTAAACATTTAAACATTTCTTCTATAAACTCTACGTAACAGCACTGCACGTCTTAACTCCCATTCAGCATTGTGATGCATAAACAGCCAATCAGCTTATACTGTATTTCTTTCGTTTCTGGGATGTTAGTGTTGTTATTGTAGAAGTTTCGTAGCTACGCCCTCCTCAGGACAGCCTACACACTGCAGTAACAGTCAGGGACGTCGTAGCTGAATGTGAGGAGTTAACGTTCCTGTGTTCTTGCGGGCTTCCAGAGTTCACCTTTCCCTTTCAGTGTGTGATGTGGCAGCCAGCCAGAGCGATTGGCATGCGCCCATGGAGGAGTTCCTGTCTGTCCTCAGACTGCGTTTTTGTCGGAGGATGGATGAAGTGTGGGCCAGAATCCAGACTCTCAGATTAATATTTCACATATTACGCCATGCGGCGTGCTATTTACCCCCGTCTCCTTCCTGACGGACAACCAATGACACAGCCCGGAATTAATTTCAGTGTAGATAACAAATTAAAGGCAATGAATGTTAAATGTGACTCGTGTGTGTATTTTTGGTGGTTGCCTGATGGTAGTAGGAGCAGTGGTTGTGTTAAGAATTTCATTCTTAATTAAATTTCTTAATTAAGTCATTTATTTATTTAATGCTTTAATGGGAGATTATTATAAAGACATGTGAGTAAAAACCAAAAATTACAGCCCATGAAATGGAGCAAAGAGAACACCAGACCCTCATTATCAAGGTTAAATGAGAACGATTCCACTTGCAGGAGGTACGAATCAATGGCGCTTAATCTGGAACACCTGATTTTAATTTTTAAAAACTTATGACTTCAAAAATGCCCCAGGCTTAATGGATATCACTGAGTTAAATAGTCGCCTCAATGTCCCGTCCTGTGAACTATTCAGCGATATCCACCTCGCCATTGCGAGATAAATGTTATGTGTAATAGCGTGGTAATTATAGGCGGAAATGGAGTTCTAGCTCATGAGATCAGATCTGTCGTCAGATTCCTGCACTCCTGTACCATCTGGCCATCACTTCACCCCGCCTTCAAATTGTCTTGTAGCCTTCTAACAATAAAAGCTAATGCATGATTCTGATTGGTTAATCCTGATTTTTCACTGAATCACCTGGTAGCCAATTCAAGGTTGGGCTTTAATGCAGATTTAATGCAAATCATAAAACAGAAGCATGTTATATTTTTACATGATACCCACCGGGTGATACGCACCAGTGGCATATCTGCCCCACAGCAAGAAGGTCATGGGTTTGAGTCCCGTGCTCGGCAAGGGCGTTTCTGTGTGGAGTTTGCATGATCTCCCTGTGCTTGCGTGGATTTCCTCTGGGTACTCCAGTTTCCTCCCACAGTCCAAAGAAATGCACAGTAGGCTAACTGGCTCTTCCAAATTGCCCCTAGATGTGAGAGTGAGTGTGAATGGTTGTGTGTGTGTTTTGCCCTGCAGTAGACTGGTGAGCTGTTTAGGGTGTAAACCGCCTTCACCCAGAGGTGGCTGAGATGGGCTCCAGTCTTCCTGAGACCGAAGTGAGATTAACCGGTTTGGCAAATGAATGAATGTATACTTTGAGTAGTTATTATATGACGGTGAAGTCGATCCCGGTAAGTTGTGGTTTCCTCAAGTGAGTCGTAACAGATTAATGTAAGGAAGTGGAGGCGTGTTGTATAAGGGTTCAGAAAATATTTTGAAATTGAATTTAAAAAAGACGCCTTCCTATCAGAAGCTGAACATGGTGTGTGTGTGTGTGTGTGTGTTCTGCTCGACCAGCCGTGACGTTCCCCCTCTGATAAATGAGTCCTTTCATCTTTATCGTCAGCTGAAGCTGGTGGAAGTCTTCATAGTGCTGCGCTCTGAAACCGTCGCTGGTGGAAGGAACACAAAACTCACGTGTTAAACATCGTTTTACCAGCACACCTTACACTGTAATTACCACCGAACCCGCTGTAGGTGAAGGTAGAATTTCTGGTGGAGCTTTTAAGTGATCTGGAGCTGAAGAGGATTTTGTTAATGGAATTTGTTAATTTTACAGACGTGCAGCGTGTTTTGGAGATTCGGACCAACGAAAGAACAACTAAGTAAAACATGATTTAACTCGAACTTCATCTACTCTGTGATTTTCAGGATTTATACACGCACTTGGTAAAGGTTTTTTTGTTTAGCTTGAATACGCCTCAACGCCAATGATAGCCAGGGCTGGAGGCATTATATTTTCGGTTGTCCATCCGTATTGTACGTACGTCCCTCCGTCAGGGCCGTAGTTGTAAATCACATGATCGTTTTGAGGGATTTTCTTCAATCTTTGCATGAATGTCCACTGGACTCAAGCATGAACTGTTTAGATCTTCAAAGTCATAGGTCAAAGGTCAAGGCCACTGCTTCCTTACCTTGGGTTTACACTGGGGCACGATGTCCGAGATCTCCACAGTTTGAGAGCATCGTGAGGAGCGAGGGGGGACATGGGATCGAATCATGACTATCTTGAGGGAACTTGGCGAATTGTAAATGATCGTGCTGACTGTCAAGAATTTTACCGTGATTATTACGATGTATTTGACACCAATCGTGATAGAACGTGGGAATCTTAGCAGAGTGGAGTGGAGCTGAACAGACCTTAACAGAGCGTAACAGTCCTTGATGCGCCATCGTAGGGGATCTTGATGATTTTGGAAACATGATTCCTTCAAGTTTCATCTGCTGGATGCACCCCGCCTCCTTTTTATACCCCAACCGTGCTCCATGCACGCTCATAAATCATGGAGCACCACACTTTTTTGATTCGCGGAAATCGTGCCCCACTGTAAACCCAGGGTTACCGTATGAAGCCATATGACTTCATACCCATACTTCATGCCTGCTTTAGTTCAAGTTTGTTGCTGCATTTCTGAAAAATGTATATTTTTGTTATCGGCAGAATTTGTTTGTCAGTTTGCTTTTGAACAAACTCCTGACCACGCCCGTGCATGGATTTTCACCAAACTTGGTGGGGACACTACCCTACCTGAATCCCAGAGATGATCTGAATTTGGAATGCCAAGGTCGAAGGTCAAGGTCAGACCAAGGTCACAAAATTTTGGAAAGTGAGTGCTTATAACTTTGAGACGAGTGCTGAGAGACATGCTGTTACTATGGAAACTATAATAGGAAACCCCAGCCATCTTGTAAAAAACCTTCAAACCGTAGAGTTTTTTTTACACTAATTCAATCACGCCCATGCACTATAGAATACATGGTAAGATGAGCACATGAGTAATTATTCCCAGAATTATGTACAGAATATTTGTTCCATTATTCTTGCTGGGTACTTTACACGTGAGGAGAGCCTCAAACCAAACCCCTTCCTCTCTGATTCAGAGTATTATGTATATTTATTTAATCGCTGCTGTATATTTTAACAGATTTTTATCGTCTGTGTCCTGGTCAGGTTAAGGTGATGGTGCGTATCTGTCCTGCTAAAGGGGAACAGGACACTTCTGAGTCCATGTCCTTCCTGAAGGTGGACACTCCTAAGAAGCAGCTGACCTTCTGCGAGCCTCCATCTAGCACTGCGGGTCAGAGACGCTTCTCCTCCACCACCGCACCGAAGACCTTCAACTTCGACGCCGTCTTCACCCAGGATGCATCACAAGTATGCCTGCGTCCTTTTCTGTTTCTTTTTCATGAATAATAAATGATTATTCTACATCAAATCCAACTTTTGGTAACACGACATAGGGGAATTTAGGTGACATAACGTGCATCGAGCGACATAAATATTTATAGATGTAAAAACCTTTTATTAGTATTATTTTATTGACATTCCACAGTGATGTTACTTTTCCTTAACTCACACCTGCTTATAAGGCTTTATGGACATGCCATGATGACGTGCTGTGAATCATCCCGGAGAGTCTTATAACAACCTTCTGTCATCAGGGGTCACGTGATTTCAGTATGTTCTATGATAGTCGACTCTTGTTAGAATATTTCTTCTATACTGCCATACTGGGCACATTACTCCTCCAAACTCCTCACTTCCGATCAAGGCGTCTTCGTTTGTATCAGTGGCGGCGCCGGTAGTTTTCAGCTTGACATTTTCATGATATTGTTGATTCCATGTGCCCCAACGTGCTCTATGTGATACCTCTCCCCTCTGTAAATATTAATAACCTTAAATCAACAAACTCTCCAGCTTTTATTATAACGTTTGCTTTTAGAATAAGCCTTAGAGATGTTCATGTCGCCTTATGGCAGATGTTGTATGACTTATGGAGGTGTCATGCACCAGGAAGCAGTAGATATATATCTATATCTAATCATTAATGCTTCCATGACTTCCTGTGGTTACGTCATTGGTTCTGAAGATCAGTACCGGTTCCACGGTTTTCAGAAAAGAGAAACCTTTGGGGACACCAACATCAGACGTCTCTTTATGTCAGTCATCCTGAAGGTAAAGCTGATCGTCAGCCTCATGCAGTGCTGTACATGGAGCACTGAGATCATTAATAAAAGCCCGGAGCCACAGCAACACATGAAATGTTTAATATTATAGTTTAATATTCATTCATTTATCATTCATCTGCCCATCCTTCCATCCTTCAACTGAGGCTCAGCTGTATGGTGCATTTCCCTCCCTCTCTTTTCAGGGGAACGTATTTCATGTTGCTTTAAAGTCACAAACTCATTTGCATATTCCTTGAATATTCACAGGCGGAGGTGTGTTCAGGAACGGTGGCCGAGGTCATCCAGTCTGTCGTCAACGGTGCGGATGGCTGTATCTTCTGTTTCGGGCATGCCAACCTCGGTCAGCGCTCATCTTTTATTCCTTCTCTTTTTTTTTTCTTTTTGCTGAAATGAACTGAAAGGTTCATCCTTTGACTACAATAAAAAAAAAAAACAACCTTCTGCATGATTTCTTGCAGCGTCTTATTTTATGCACCTCGTTTGCTGGACCGCTTTCTCCTACGTGGAATCTCTACCACTGTTTATGATCATAGGGAAGCTGGAACAGCTCACCGGACCATCGCAGGGCCAACACACACAACCATTCACACTCACATTCACACCTAGGGGCAATTTGGAACAGCCAGTTAGCCTACTGTGTAAGTTTTTGGAATGTGGGAGGAAACCGGAGTACCCAGAGGAAACCCACACAAGCATGGGGAGAACTCAATAAAAAAACACCCTGACTGAGCCCGGGACTCGAACCTTCTTGCTGTGAGGTGGACGTGCTAATCACTACACCACCGTGCTGCCCTTTGTTATCCCACTTGCTGTACTATAAGAGGAACGAACACTTAAGGATGCACTGCTGCATGAAATGATACTCTAATTAAAGTTAGTTTAATTAGTCCTCATGACTTGGCTTTTCACGGCTTTTTCTGACTTTGTTTTTGTTTTTTTCCCCTCCTGTTTCTTTTTTTCTTTGCATTTTGTTCACACTGTATGAACGTTTTTGCCTCCTGTAGTGTTCCTCGAGTCCCCCTCTGTGAGCCTCTTCCATCACAGTGGGATCTTTTATCTCATTAATTATCACAAACCCGATTACATCCATATCGCAGCTCCAGTTTTATTATAGAGAAATTTATCAGAAATAAATGGCTGTGTTGGTAGATATTGCGTGCTGGTGAACGCATGCTGCTGATTTTTATTTTGGGTCGCGTTCTAATACAATATAACAACATTATAAATCGGTTTCTATTGTATATGTTTTATTGCTTTAAACTTTGTTTTGGTATCATGACTTCTGATCATATTTATTTAATTTTATTTATTTGATTATGGGCGCAGTGGTTAGCACGTTCACGTCACAGCAAGTTGGTCCCGGGTTCGATTCCCAGGCTCGGTGAGGGCGTTTTTGTGTGGAGTTTGCATGCTCTCCCCGTGGCGTCTCTCCGAGTGGCTGGTCCAAATCACCCCTAAGTGTGAGTGTGAATAGTCTGTGTTTTGGCCCTGCGATGTGCTGGAGAGCTGTTCAGGATGTACCCCGCCCTCGCCCGGAGTCGGCTGAGATGGGCTCCAGCCTCCCTGAGACCCTAATAAAGGATAGAGCGCTTTACAAAATAAAATGGTAATTATTTGTTTTCAAAGACTGAGATATCAGCACAAGAACACCCCCGTGCACCTGCACCGCGCAAACGACAAATCAAAGTTTAAAAAGCTTTTATTTTGTTATTTATTACGTCTCAGCTTTATGGATATTTTAAAGGATTTAAAAATGTATAACAATAATTTATAAATACCTCCTGCCATTTTATATTCCTGTCTG
>JAQMYF010000017.1:1178657-1194314 GCA_030014195.1 Neosilurus mollespiculum
GTGGATATATATATATATATATATATATATATATATATATATATATATATATATATATATTATACACATAAATGTTATTGATGCCTGACAGAAATATTTAAAAAATTATATATAAATATATGTATTTTTTTATTTTGATAATCTGTTTTGATTAAAAATAAATGAAATTAACAAAATAATTAAAATAAAATAAAATAAAATAAAAAGTGTAACTGGAAAGGTTTGTCTGAACAGTACTGATTACAGTAACAAAGAAATAAATAAAGTTAATAATTAAACAACTGAAAAACTATCATACTACATAAATAGATAAACAAACAAACAAACAAGTCAATAATTCACTAGCAATATATTTTATTTATTTTCATTTTATGTTCAATTTTTATATTCATTCATCATTCATTAATTTTCTAATTCTTTAATCCTAATTAGGGTCACGGGGAGGCTGGCACCCATCTCAGCCGACTCTGGGCGAGGGCAGGGTACACCCTGAACAGCTTGCCAGTCCATCGCAGGGCCAACACACACACACACACACACACACACAACTATTTACCCATTCACACCTAGGGACGAATTGGAACAGCCAAACAGCCTACTGTGCATGTTTTTGGAGTGTGGGAGGAAACCGGAGTACCTGGAGGAAACCCTCACAAGCACAGGGTGAACATGCAAACATCACGCAGAAACACCCCGAGCCCGGGAATCGAACCCGGGACCTTCTTGCTGTGAGGCGGACATGCTAATCACTGCGCCACCGTGCCAACCGATTTAATTTTATTTTCATTCATTTATTTTCTGAACTGCTTAATCTAATAAAATTAGGGTTTGATTTGATTTTTTAAATTTTTTTTTACACTTTATTTATTTATTAATTTATTTTTATTTTATTCTATTCTATTCTTTCCAAATCGCCCCTAGGTGTTAGTGTGAGTGTGAATGGTTGTGTATGTGTGTGTGTATGTTGGCCCTGCAATGGTCTGGTGGGCTGTTCAAGATGTACCCTGCCCTCGCCCAGAGACGGCTGAGATGGGCGCCAGCCTCCCCGCAACCCTAATTAGGATTAAGCAGCTTAGAACATGAATGAATTGATGAATAATTTTAACATCAGCTCATTAATCAGCTCATTAATCGTATTAATTGTTTTTTTATTATTAAATGATTCACTACCGTATATCCTACTGAACACAATTTAAAAATACACTTAATTAATTAAACATGCATGTTTATACATTTTTAGTAGATTACAGCCCCCTCCCTCCTGAGATTTAATTTATTTCCCTGAGTTTCTTGAGCGGAAGCGTCTCTCTGTACTGAATATCCTGATTCAGGGATCCAACATCCTGCTTCATCACAGACTTTCTTGTTTCCTCCCGTTGTTTTTCCCCCCTCTCTATTTCCTCTCTTTATCTCCAGCTCCAGAATCAGAGTGAGCTCAGGGCGTCCACCGCGGAGCGAGCCGCCTTCCTCCTGGACTCGGCTCTGTCAGCACGAAGCACCAGCAGAGCTGAAAATTCTGACGCGCAGCAGTGCAACTCTCACATGCTCTTCACCCTCCACGTCAGCCAGTACCGCATGGAGAAGAGCGCCAAAGGAGCAAGTACGGCTTCATACACTGTCTGTGCCGTTTCTCTAACGAGAGACGTTCACACCAGGCGTCTTCATACCACACGGATATTTCATATTCCGCTGACCACTTCTGAGCAGAATTTTGGCACTAAGAAAGTTGCCAGATCTAACATTGCAGGTGTAAAAACTCGCAACCTGCCTCCTTCAGCCAAAAAAATTCCCTTTCAACTCTTTTTTTGGCTGACGAATTTTTTCTGTAGCATCCTTATTAAATACAGTTTACTGACTCAGAAGTTAAGGAAGCGAACAACAGACTAATAATGTTTTATTTCACATTAATAGCCTCGAGCGGCACGGTGGCGTGGTGGTTAGCACGCGCGCCTCATGGTAGAACAGTCTTGGGATTTCTATGAAGAGTTTGTATGTTCTTCCATGTGCTTGCATGGGCTTCCTCTGGGTGCTCTGGTTTCCTCCCACAATCCAAATACGTGCACATGCAGCAGGAGTTACATGATTAACTTGCAACAACAATTTTCAGCCCAACACCATATCTTGTCCAAGCCAATTCCTGTCAAAAATCTCCATCATGCTCTGAGCCAGATGATGCGCAGAGGATCGTCCCCGGTAACATGTCACATGGGGGATCACTTTGTGTGCAGCAATATTGTGCAGAAAATCATCACTGCAAGTGCAACCGCGAAGGCTAGTTTTCTATCGCGACTGTGAACGGTTCTCTGTCTGCAGTGAGAAGTTCAGGGTGTACTCCACCAGTCAGGTGGGTTTGATTCCAGCCTCACTACAACCATAAACAGTGGTAGAGACACTGAGATAACAGAGATGTTGCCAGGTGTGAATTTTCGGGTAACTTTTACACCCGAGCCTACTGGTAGTGTGAAGCGACCAAGGAGTTCAACTCCTCCTGGATGGGACGCTAATCCATCACAGGATACCTTCCCAGTATTTTTACTGGTACCAGTTTATACTGGACAGAGGCACACTTGGGGTTGAAACCTTGCCCAGGGGTCTTAGCACGGTGGGGTCTAACCGGGATCTAACCAGGGGGGTGGGGGCCACATCTGTGAAAATCCAGTAAATGACAATTTTCTTTTATTTATATAAAATCTGCCGAATTTGCTTCTGCTCCCAGTGACCTTAATGACACCACCGTCACAAGTGCCAAATCGCCATTTAACTGATCTTTGGGATTTCACTGTTGTCTTGTCGACAGACCGTGCATACCTCTAGCTCTGCCAGAATACATTTCAGTACATAATGAGGTGCGGTCTCCTACTGCGGAATGTTTATAGAGCTTGGCACCAGTTAGAAGCTCGTTTGCATTCTCGGCTCAGAGATTGAAATCCTGCTGACGTAAAGTTAATGGTCTCCTTCTCTGTATACTAAAAAAAGTGCCTCATCTCTTTGCCTTAATGATACCGGCCCTCTTTCGGTTAGTGACCCATATTTACAGGAAATGCAATAGTCTTTAAAATGTACTTTTTGACTTCACTGCTACACCAATCACTGTGCATTAGTGCTCGACTCCAGATTTCCAGTACAGTGCAGTACAGAAGAGCTTCGAAAAATAAAAAAAACATCCCAGATGTCATCATGATTTTCACTTCCAAGTGGTTTAAACGGCAAGTGCTGGTATTGAAACATGTTCAGTGCACTGTGAGAGCAGTTCTCATGGATCAGTAAAGGGCTGTACAATGGATCATATACATGTTTCGACATCCTTTTACTTAAGAGTTGTACGATACAACGATACATAGTATTAAGAGTACGATACATATCCAACCATTTGCTGAATCGCACCGTTTAATCCTGCTAGGGTCGCAGGGAGGCTGGAGCCTATCCCAGCTGACTCTGGGTAAAGGAAGGGTATCCCTGAACCAGTCCATCATGGCTAACACACACAACCACCCACACGCAAACCTGTGGGCAATTTGGAGCAGTCAGTTTGCCTAATGTGCATGTCTTTGGACTGTGTGAGGAAACCAGAGAACCCAAAGGAAACCCACGCAAGCATAGAGCACAGAAACGCCGTGAGCCTGAGCCCTGTGACCTTTTTACTTTAGTTTGGATTACAAGCTTGACTTGTGTTTTAATTAAATATAGTATGTATATGTAAATGTGGCTTGAATAAGGGTTGCGCATTGTGCCTGACGCAGACGAAGGATCTGATGTAGACAAGAATTCTGTGTTGTCATAAATGTGGCTTTGGTAGACACGTGGCCTCTTTCTCGTGCAGTGACCGGAGGTCGGAGTCGTCTCCATCTTCTGGACTTGGGAAGCTGTGAATCGGACGTCACGCGGACAAGGGACGGAGGTGGAGGCCAGTGTCTGTCACTGGCTGCTCTGGGGAATGTCATCCTTGCTTTAGCCAATGGTGCCAAGCATGTTCCTTATAGGTACGTACGTCCATGTGGCGTGGTGAAAAATATCCAATTTAAAGGGGTATCACACCAAATTGCGAGCGTTGTTGGGGAATTAACCCTGCCAAAAATTAATGAACTATTCTAAAGTATTTGCCATGTGAATGTTTCCCATGATTTGCTGACCCAAAACATATTTTTTTCTGAGATAAATGTAAGAAAACCAAAAAATCTCCAAACTATTCACAAGGTCACGAACCCTCAAGCCCTTTGAATCTTCAGAATATCCCCAGCTATCCTCTGCAGTAAATTTCGCCAAAAGAAAACAAGACTACTTAGTTTGGACTTTATTTTCAGTATCTGTGAAATATTCACTTATGGTGAGCTAATTTTACATTTATGGCATTTGGCAGACACCCTTATCCAGCACAGCTTACATTTATCATTTTCATACATCTGAGCAATTGAGGGTTAAGGGCCTTGCTCAAGGGCCCAACAATGGAAGCTTGGTGGTACTGAGTCTTGAACCCCCAACCTTCTGATCAGTTACCCCAAGCCCTAACCATTGAGCCCCCACTGTCCCTCATACACCCTTTAGCACAAAGCTAATCTGGTATTTCAAGACATTTTTAATGAGGTAAGGGGATATGGTGCTGTATATCTCAGAGCACCGAGAAGAGACATGCTAATTTGTATGGAAAAAATTATGTTGCCGAGTGAGATACAGATGCTAATGTCAGGAATTCGGTTCCGGAGACAGCTTAGAGCAACCTAGAGCAAATTCTTTACACCTTACCATTAAAATTAATACAGAAAGGAAAAGACTCAAGTGCAAGGACCTGTCTGTAGAAACAATGGGATGAGTGGAAGGTATAAATATTCATTTCTTAAGACTCATCTGTCATGTGCATTGCAATAGGATCAGCTTCGTGTGATCTTTCGGGAAAAAGAGCATGAAGTTCTGGCTTTCTTTTTGTCTAATGAAGGGATTTTTGATGAATTATTCAGGGACAGCAAGCTCACCATGCTGCTGAGGGAATCACTGGGTAACATCAACTGCAGAACCACCATGATCGCCCACATCTCGGATTCGCCGGCCAGTTTCAACGAGTCGCTCTCCACCGTGCAGATAGCCTCTCGTATTCATCGCATGAGGAAGAAGAAATCCAAGGCAGGAGCTCTTATTCATGATAATGTTTGGTTATGTTTGGCTTTTATGGTCATCTACAGGAGTATTTACTTTTTAATCATAGATTAACGGAGAAAGCGTTAACATTATATCATTCATTACATGGATACATCCATAAAGGGAGTGGACTAAAGAGGGATGGATTGATTTTTCATCAGTAAGTTATAGTGGTATATCAATGGTGTAGTACAGAAGAATAATAACTGATAGCAAGAAGGTCCTGGGTTCAAGTCCCAGGCTTGGCGAGGGAGTTTGCATGTTCTCCCCACGCTTGCATTTGTTTCATCTGGTTTCCTCCCACAACCCAAAGACATGCACATTAGGCTAGTTGGCTCTTTCTTATTGCCCCTAGGTGTGAGAGTGAGTGTGAATAGTTGTGTGTGTTGGCCCTGCAATGGCCTGGTGATCTGTTCAAGGTGTACCTTGCCTTCACCCAGAGTCGGCTGAGACAGGCTCCAACTTCCCTGCAACCTTAATAGAATGAACCATGCTACAAATGAATGAATGTATGAATGAATGAATATTGATAGCTGGTAGCAAGTAGGTCCTGGGTTCGAGCCAGGGTGTTTCTGTGTTGAGTTTGCATGTTCTCCTCATGCTTGTGTGGGTTTCCTGCGGATGCTTCGGTTTCCTCCTACAATCCATAGGTATGCACTTTAGACCTATTGGATATTCTCAATTGCCCCTGGGTGTGAGTGTGAGTGTGTGAATGGTTGGGTATCTGTGTAGGCCCCTGATGGTCTGGTGCACTGCTTAAGGTGTACCCTGCCTTCACCTAAAGTTGTCTGGGATGAGCTCCTGCCTCCCCATGAACCTTATAAAGGATAAAGCAGGTCAGAAATTAAATGGAATTATTCTCTGGTAAGTCTCGTCACTCAGTGTACAAGGGTGGGCTGAAAAAGTCATAGGCTGAATAAGAAGGAATAATGCCAGAACAATGAAACTTGGCAGTTTTTATACCAAGGGGGTCCAAGAGCTGCAACACCAATGTTTGGTCAAATTCGACCGTTGCACATACTTGAGATGGCACTGGATTCGAATTGCACCTTTATAAATAGTCATCAGAAAATGTTTTTTTAACATAGAGGAGCTATGGTCACTTTTGTCATTTTTTTTCCAGTATGCCTCCAGTTCCTCAGGAGGGGAGAGCTCTTGTGAGGAAGGACAAACCAGACGACAACCTCACCTAAGACCATTTCACCCGAGGACAGTGGCCCTAGACCCAGAACACCCTGTCCTTCTATCCAGTGATCCGGACTACTCCTCAAGCAGTGAACATTCATGCGATACGGTTATATATGTAGGTCCTGGAGGAGCCCATATTTCAGACCGTGAACTCAGTGACAATGAAGGCCCTCCAGCATTCGTTCCCATCATTCCTTCGCTGAACAAAAAGCGAGCAAAAGAGGCTCCCAAATCAGATGGCGATCACCTAAAGTGCAACACATTTGCAGAGTTACAAGAACGGCTTGAGTGTATTGATGGAAGTGAAAGCACAACTACTTTTATTGCTGAAGGAAAAGTACCTCAGACAGTCCCGAAGACTCAAGGTGGAGTCGGGAAAGCTGCAGATGGGGCTCTTGCGTGTACTAAGATGATGAAATCCTCCCTGCAAATGCCTTCTTACATGCAACACTCCAAAATGCCATCAGATGGTGCTGTATCTGGCCAAGCTTCAGCTCAAGACCCTGAGCCAGTTGTCAGAGAGAAGGTCTTCCTTGACAAAGGATCCTCACCCTCGTTACAAAAGACCCCAAATTTGACCACTGATAGTATTTTAGCCACAAGGACACCTCCAGTTGGTATGAGCCAGCCGGCCCTTAGGCAAGGAGCACCTCTTCATCTAAGTAGAAGTCAGATGGAAGTGAGCCACCTCCGAGCAGCTTTTCAGAGCAGATGTCTAGAGAGAGATGTTTTAAGAGCTACTGTCACTCTACAGCAGCCTGTTGAGCTAAATGGGGAAGATGAACTGGTGTTTACTGTGGTCGAGGAGCTTCCTAGTGGCCTGATTCCAGATAACGGCCGTCCCTCCAGCATAATCAGTTTTAACAGCGAATGCTCTTTGCAGGCTATATCCTCGGGATCTCGTCCAGTCAGTATAATCAGCAGCATCAATGATGAGTTTGATGCGTATGTATCACAAGTTGACAGTGTACAAAAAAGCCATGCAAGGCCAAAAGAAGAAATGTCATCTGAACACAACACAGCACTATCTTCCACGGGCTCATATTTCAGAAAACCAACAAATACCAATGCCACATATTTGCCTAAAGGTATTTCATCAAAGGGGATGACCATACATGGTAATGTTTTGACAACGAATATACCTGGTGCTTTATGTATGGAGCCTTCCTCCCAGAAAAACACAAGTAGCTGCTTCAGTGATAGTGCGATATGTTCTTCAGAGATTGACTACCAATCAGGGACCTCTGAGAAGAATCCTATAGCCAAGTGCCCATCACCTTTTGATACAAATAAAACATCTTTTAAAGGTCAGAAGTCTAAATCTAGTACCAATAGCTCCGCGCAGACCATACAGGTACCTACTTTCAACCAGTCTACTCTCCCGAGAAAAAACAAACCTACCTCATCTGGTGAGACAAATAGCAGCTTTAACCGAGATTTACAGAGGCAAGGAAGCAGGACAGATGAACACTGGATGTCCACAAGTAGCCAGATAGATTCAAGAAGTGCTGATGTCATCTCTGCAAGCAAAACCCCCAAAACTTTTATGAGTGGGATCCCATCCAGAAAGACCACAGGCGGGAACAGCAGCAGTGTACCACGTTCTCCAAAAATGCATTCATCTTCCTCGTCTCAAAGGGTCGTAGATGGTTGTGAAAAAACCAGTCTTAAAAAAGGAGAGAATCTGAGCAAAATGCCTCAGTTTAAACGAGGGGCGACAACACTTGGCATGATCACAGGTCCTCAAGCTTCCTCAGAGTCCAAGTGGGGTTATGATGCCATGCAAACTACTACTATGTTTAAATATTCATCCTTGGGGAAGCGGTCTAATGGTCAGAAAAGCAGTTTAGTCCCAAAGTCTGGCAGCATGTCACCCCCTGCACCACCCATTAGAAAATCTAGCCTGGACCAGAGGACACGTGTTCTGGTGTCTCCTAGTGCCTTAAGGTCATTGAGCAATGATGCAGCCAGGTCCTCATTATCCAAAACACCAGTCTGTGAAGAAGATGTTGATGTTCGGCTTAGAGGAGAATCTTTCACCTTTAGGTCATTCAGCTTAAAGACAGGTTCTAGTCTTCAGACACGAGGTGCAAAAGGAGACAATGGGAGATACTTTGGGAGTTTGCTCTCTCTTGAAAGGTGTGACAGCTTGACATCAATTGGATCAAAGCAAGGAATGTTGAGAGAGAGCACCAGTGTTACCCTGGGTGGTAATGGCAAGCCTAACAGGATAGTACCAAGACTCGGAGTTACCGGCTCCACCTCCATTCCCTTATCTCCTCCATCGACCAGTTCCTCTGGAGTCAGCAAATTAGGGCAGATCAAATCTAATATAAGTCCTAGAGCCATGGTCATCAATGGAAACAAAACAAAGTCCTTGTCTAACAATGGCTCCAAACCTTTCAGTGCCACAAAATCATTTTCCACCTCAAGTGTAAGGACTGCCAACCTACCTCCAAGTGGAAAAACATCAACTCGTTCAGTTATGGCTGCAAGTGCAAAAACAGGTAAATGCACCCTTATGGGCACAAAGCAAGCAATTCGTGCTGCCAATAGCCGGGTCAGCGAGCTAGCATCAAGCAGCCCCAAGAAACACATCAAAGTTGCAGATGATCAAGCTGGCGCTTCTGGTGATTGTGGACCAACTCCAAAAAGTGAGCTTTTACCGCCTTGTTCGTTGCCATCACCATACAGCAAAATCACAGCTCCTCGACGACCCCAGCGCTACAGCAGTGGCCATGGAAGTGACAACAGCAGTGTTCTTAGTGGAGAACTGCCCCCAGCCATGGGCCGCACTGCTCTCTTTTATCATAGTGGAGGCAGCAGTGGTTATGAAAGCATGATCAGGGATAGTGAAACCACAGGCAGTGCATCTTCCACCCACGACTCCATGAGCGAGAGCGGAGTGTCCACCTCCAGCCGAACCAAGGTGTCAAAGTCTCCCAAAAAGAGAGCCAATGGTAGGTTTCGCTCCCAAGTCACCCAGGAATTAATGCCTTTATCTCTGAACTTTCCTAAGAAATGATATCTGTTGATTGTACAAGGAATTGTCAGCCATCATTTGCAAAACATTCTTGGTTGTTTTAATGAAGGGTTGAGAGTAGGAACCTGAGTTTTTTTCTTTTTCAAGGACATATCCATGCCTCATGTCTAGATTGCTTCGGCTAACAATGCTTTACTGACATTACCACTGATATGCCATCAATTCTTCAGACTCATACCTTTTTGTCTAGAGTTGCTTATCTGAAATGTAATGTTAATGGTATGCTGCATGCATTTTTTGACACAATGTTCACCAGAAGTACTCATGTTACAGCACTGTATGCATGTCTGAAAGTCAAAAATACGTAGTCGCAAGACTCAAGATCACATTGTGGTGTACATATGGACTTATACTTTGAAATATATGGTTGTATCTTTATTATATAGCTTGCAAAAAGAGACAATCATACCATTCCTTGTCCCTTACTGTAATTGCATACATACAGCACATATTAGCATATATCAGCCCCACGCTGGACTTTTTTAAACTTTTGTTTACATTTAAATGCTGTATCAACACTCAAGTCAAATACTCATTTTAAAAAAAGCATGCCTATACACTCCTTGGATATTCCTGGTGTGCACCTACGGCCCAGATGTAGAGCATTACCCTGTCTGACCTCTCCAGGCCTGCAGAGGCGGCGACTGATACCTGCTCCACTGCCGGATAACTCCTCTCCTGGCAGGAAGGCTGGAGCTGCAGGCCAGTGGGTGGACCTACCTCCTGTGGGAGGCTCCCTAAAGGACGCCTTTGAGATTAAAGTGTACGAGATTGACGACGTGGAGCGACTGCAGAGATGCAAGGAAGGGATGGTGCGTGAGGTGAGAGCACTTGATCTGCATGCTTGAGTTGAAATGTTTGCTGTGAGCATGGTCAGTAAGATCTGTGTGGAGTTTTATTGTGTTATTGTGTAAAAAAGGCAAAGAGTTTTACTCAAAGTCCTAATATTTGGATACAGTCCTACAGTAATAATTTACTTGATTTCTTTCAGCGTCCCGAAGCATTCAAAGCTTATTAAATTCCCTAAAGAATAAAACACCCCATGTTGTGATGTCACATAAAAAATAATTAATGATGGGGAGGTGTGATGATCATATAAGGTGATGTGGATTTTGAGCCTGAGGCGAGTAACTGTTCTAGTATACATTGTTGGGCTGAAAAGTTCATAGGTTGACCATGATACAGTGGTCAAATGTGGTTTATTTTTCAACATAGTCTCCCCTGCAGCCTACTTACTTGTTCCATGGGTGCTGCAGTGCTTGGATCCCCTCGGTATAGAAGCCTTCAAATTTTACTTAATCAGATGATGAGCCACCCTTGAACTACACAGAAACATAAGATTTTTTATTTACACTTTAATGTATTTAAGCATCTCTTGAGTTTGTGATGTAGATATTTAACAACGATTCAAAGAAGGCGAGGTGGATATCGCTGAGTATTTTCCGAGACAGGACATTAGACAGAACGTCAACTGTCCACCGAGCCTGGGGTGAATAATTATTTTAGTATATACTAAGCATGAACAGAAATAAAAAAACACACGAAAATAAGAATATTATGCTTTATTTCTTGTATTTTTGAGCTCTGTGTGCCAGCATAGGCAGGTACAGATCTGTGCGGCGGTGTATCGTTAATGCTGTTTAACAGTTTTAAATTACGTGTCAGGTAATCATTGAAAAATACAAAATGAAAAGAGACTTTTATGGTCTGTTTTCTTCATTCTAATGCGTGATAATGATGCTCCAAGTGACCATGAAAAACTGTGAGTGTCCGTTGTTTTGATTCATGCATTATCCACTCGGGATAATGTTTTTAAAAGCTAAGATAGCAGACCAATCAGGTCGCACCTTTGTCAGGCACTATATACTATATTCCTATAATACATTCCAAAATAATTTCTTAATTTCTATTCTCTTATTCCATGACACTTTGCCACCAATAACAATTTTTATTAAATAATGGACCAAAATGTTTTTTAATGTATCGTTGCACCTAATGTATGACATGGGATGTGTCCCTTTATTCTTTAGTGGGTAATACTGTCAGAAAACCGTTTCCTCAGTTTGTTTCTTTGAAAGATCAATAACGCATCTTTGCTGCAACTGATCGAAGGAGTTCATTAATTGATCAGATCTGAGACGGACAGTATGCGCAAGAAATATGTTGCAGGGAAGGAAAATAGAGCATCTGTTTCAAAGGAAATCGATTTGGAAAAGCAAAGCAGGAAAGTGGATTGAGACGGGTATGAAACATGGTGCGAGAATAAAAGCTTTCCTTCTTCCTGCACTGGCGGCTTGCAGGGGACCGGCGATCTCATCAGTCCTAATTGAGCATGATGTTAATTAAAAATCGTAAGCACTTGCAGTGCTCTATCAGTCCTCCTGTCTCTGTGTCCCGCAGTCCACATGTCTCTGTCATCACTGTGGCCATGGCAGGAATCCGTGTTTGTCGAGGTGATCTCAGGAACAATTAGCGATGCCCGGTCGGCGTATGACAGACACTTTTATCTGGTGATGAACGAGGTGTGTCCTCTCAATCTGCAATCTGTCTGATGGCTCTTTACAGCCGGCGCTGTGCTGCATGGCCACGGATCATTAACCCTTCCCAACCCGCACCGCCAGCGGGAGGTGGAATGATTTATCTTCAAATAAGCTTCAGTTCATCTTTCAGAGTTCAGCCGCTCGGGAGAGGTGGGTTTCTCTCCCCAGTCGAGGGGGAGGAGCTGTTTCACGACCCAGAGCTGACTATTCCCATTTACCTTCTTTGATTGTCTAAGACAAAGGGATCTCTCTGTGTGTCAATTATATTAGCATTAGCATATGCAAACATCCACCCACGGATCTCCCGTCAGCTGCTTCAAAACGTTCCAGAAGGTATCGTAATTAAAGGCAAATGTTTTAGTCTAGATTCTGATTGGTCAGAAGAAGGTGTTGATTAATTTTCCACAGCAGCAGCTTTGACAGCTTTGATGTAATACGCTTGTTCTATATGATCGTTTCTATAGCAACCGATCTTTCAGAGGAACTTGTATGGGACACACTCTGCTAATAAGTGTATTAGCAAATGATTTATTAGCATAATAAGCAAATTAATAAAAAGGTGACATTCCCTGTAGGCAGGTGTTTATTTACCACTGATGGAAGGAATCTCCAGTGTCAGTGCTTGGAATAAAGCGAATAAAGAGAATCGACTCACAGCACAAACGAATCTCGCTCATGGCCAGCTCCGGCTGCCTAGGTAACCTTCTCACATGTTTCCTGGTTCCAAAAGTTTGAGTGAAACCGTGAGCAGTGAAGGGCGAGTCCCCTACAGCATGTATAGATTTGTGAAGAGTATCTCGCTACTTCAGTAATAAGTACCTTATGTTGTCATTAGCTTATATTATTTTAGCTTATATTATTATAATAGGATCTTATTATTATCATTATTATTATGTGGCAAGTATAGAACAGAGACTCTTGTGCATCATGAATGAATGTGCATTACTCACGGGAAACGCCAACCGTTTCAGAACACACGGCAGTAACAGCCTGCTCCTCCATGTTGATGTGGGTGGAGTCGATAAAGTCATGTGCATTGTTTCCCTGTGGAAAAGGTTATGATGCACTCTAGCAATCACCGGTATTTTTAAGCTCTGATTGGTTACGAACCGCGTTGCGTGAAAGGGCAGCTCAGTTGAGCTCTGTACCCACCCACTCCGCATCACTTAAAAATCTTTCGCCTCTCATCGCTCATTTCTCTGCCATTTAATGACTACATGTTCGCTTGACGCTCATCGCTCATCGGAGGAAGAAAGAAAGAGGCTAGTAAGGAAACAAGTGTTTATAGCTGTTATAATAACAAAAACACCTTGTTATAACAAGTACACCTTGAACAGCTCAGCAATCCATCACAGGCCAACACACACACACACACAACCATTCACACACATACACCTAGGGGCGATCAAGAATGTGCCCTTGGACCGTGGGATGAAACCAGAGACAACCCACGCAAGCATTGGGAGAACATACAAGCTCCACATAGAAACAGGCTCGTCAAGCCCAGGACTCAAAGCCAGGACCTTCTTGCTGTGACGCAGACATGCTAACCCCTACGCCACCATGTCGCATTAAGTGTAAATCTGTAGATTAAAAATCCTCCCTCAGACTGGACTGATTTCATCGACATTATTAAAAATAAAATACTAAAATAAGACTTTTATTTTGTCCCCCAAACTGTCCCCTCCCAGCAAGAAGGTTCAGAGGGTCTTTCTGTATGTAGTTGTATGCATGTTCTCTATGTGTTTGCATGGTGTCCTCGGGGTACTCCGGTTTCCTCCGACAGTCCAAATTCATGCACATGAGGTCAACTGTCTGCTCTAAATCTCCCACAGGTGAGCATGTGAGTGTGAATGGTTGTTTGTGCCTGGGTGAGTCCTGTAATGGACTGGTGACCTGTTCAGGGTGTAGCCCCGCCTCCTCTTGCCTTAAGTCCACTGGGTTCGGCTCCAGCTCCATCGCGTCCTGATTGGAGCAATAAGTGATAAGTCTTTAAGAGCACAATAGGTATGAGTTGACTTTGGTGTTTGGACCCGTAAATATATTATAAATAAATATATAATACCTTGCACAAAGTGGGTTATGATTTTCAACAACAACAACAACAACAACAACAACAACAACAACAACAACAATCGAAGATCCACCTCCGGGATGTGTCACGGACATTATTTCTTTTTTAAAACTCCTTTATCAGAGAACACCAATCCCCAGGAGATTTACCCCTCATGAGATCTCGGGTTTTATTTTTAGTTCAACTGTAAATAATCCAGCCCATAGATTAGCACCACACAGATTACTCCTGAGTCCTCGGCGATAAGCCTCCTGTGATGTAAGAGGGCGTGTGCGAGGCACTCGTTTGGTTCTACACCGTGATATTTTCTGGGATTTTTCGTTTCAGGGTCTGCAGTACTTCAGCGCTCGCCTCAGGATGCTGGAGAAGACGCAGCAGGAGATCCACGAGCTCAGAACCAAGCACGAGAGGCTGAGGAGGGAACTGGAGGACGCCAAGACTCGACTCATGCTTGATCCTGACAAGTGGACTGGAGAATGTGAGTTCCTGCTCAAATGTTTTCCCTACTGTGAAACTGACATGATGTTCAATATTGATATTCAGGTGGAGTTTTATAAGAGTTACCATAGATGGTGGGCGGGGCCATGACATCACATACTGAACTTTGTCAGATGTCTCTCTCTCTCTCTATCTTTCTCTCTCTCTCTCTCTCTCTCTCTCTCTCTCTCTCTCTCTCACACACACACACACACACACACACACACACACACATATTTCCATTCCTGTGATGAACAAGAGCTTTCTGATGAGCAGCGAGTACTTTACATGACTTTGTAACATCTTTATCCTTAATACAGGGGTGTCAAACTCATTTTCACCGAGGGCCACACCACTAAATTTAAAGGTGACCGAAGGCCGAATAATTACCGAACATGTGTTCTTAAAGAGCAGCTATGAAATCTCCCTGGCAGAATTATTTATTTAGGCATTTGTCCTCTTTTCCTGAATTCACTTCCATTTTCTGACAACACTAAACAGCAACAAGCTAGCATGCAATATTTCTTGAGTCATGAATGACTAGCCATTTACTTGAAATAGGCTGCAGCCACCTAGTGGAAGGATGATGAATTGCATGGTAATGGTTGATGCAAAGAATGTACGATAATCATATTCTTTGAAAGCTCTTGTGGACCACATAAAATGAGTTGCCGGACTGGATTTAGCCCGCGGGCCTTGAGTTTGACACCTGAGCATTAGGATATTTCCTGTATACCTTTTCTCTTCAAAAACCACTCAATGCTTCTCTGGAAGCTGCTAAAGGTCATAGTGCACAATGTAGCTTGATGGTTAGATACACCCTTGTCTCTATGCAATATATTGCCCACATGTCGACCAATCAGACTGCGAGTACTATCGTTGCCATATAATTATGCATTTTATATAACTGATACGGACTGGCTCAGTGCTGATCCAACGGTACCAATGATAATGTCTAATTTAACTTATATCATTTTTAACTGACAATATACCAAGATTTAACCTGCACAGTGTTGAATTGGCGTTAATATGTTTAGTTAACACACACAGTGTAGAACCAAGGATGATTCAGTACTTTAACAAAAACAATTCTTTAAATGGTGTTTAATTATTCTGTTCTGGTTTGAACTAAACTGTTTATAAGTACTGTAGCAGTCTATCTTAAAATAACAGTACAAATGCTATACAAATGCTATGGATATCTT
>JAQMYF010000017.1:1230826-1248371 GCA_030014195.1 Neosilurus mollespiculum
CACACACACACACACACACACACACACACCCACACACACACACACACACACACACACACACACACACACACACACACGCACACAGTCAGGGAGTGAAAGAGAAAGAACCCACAAATATTTCATCTTTAACATGCTGACGTTCTAAATGAATATGAATCAGTTCAGAATTGGTGGGAAAGGTCAGATTTAAAGTATTTTGAAAAACTGACCTTAATATGACCTTGAAAAAATGGGTGAAGGTCCCAGTTCTCAGAACTCACACGAGGGGGTGTTGAGGTGGACTGGTGTTAAAAATATGAAGCTCCTGATATCAGTAACGTGATGATTCTCCGGAGAAGTTGCGTGACTGGCAGAGAGACAGACAGACAGACACGCATCACAATATCTAACTATAAAAACAGTTAGAGTCTGTGTTTAATTTTATCTTCATCATCAACAGCATAAAAACGACCTCGTTTGTTTGGTCTGTACAGAGAAATTGTGTGAATTGCGTTTCCCAGAGTGGGCGTTTTTCCCAGGTACAACCAGGAAGTAGGTTTAAGTTACACCTTTCACAGCACTAGCCATGGTTCTGTTCTTGTTGTGTTCTAGAGTTCTGGTTTTCAGTATATTTCGTGTCCTTAGTGTTTCTTTGCCTCGGGTTCACCTTGCTTAGTTTGTACTTTGTTAGCCGGCTACATGCTACTCGTTTCAGGTTTTGTTTCCGGTATTTCTTGGGTTGGCGTTCCACAATAAACTCCTCATCTTGCGTATGCATCCTCTCTCTCTATTGCATTTGTGACAGGTAGCTTTTGGCGTGTTGCTTTTCCTGTGGAACCTGCTAAAGATCATAGCGCACAGCGCGGATAGCTAACGGCTAACTTGCAGGGAGATACGGACGGTCGTTGCCATATTATAATGCATTTTATCTCACCAGGAGAGACATGCTTCTATAACGACAGCTTTCTGTGGAGATGTGGCTGAGGCCTAAGCTGGGCAAAACTCCCAGGACCCACACAAACACAACACCCCCGCCCCCCCCTCCTCCAACAAACACCCTGTCTTTACAGTTTTGTTTTCTCCATGAACTCATAAAACTCAAATCATAAGTGACACCCAATCTCCTTGATCATCAGCGCCACCCTGGCTTCTCAATAATCAGTGTGAACAATCCTCCACAATTTTCCAACCTTCGAGGATTCATCATGCAACATCTAGGAGAGTCTTTCAAAACGTTCGGGTTAATCTCACCAATCAGACGTCGGCCTTGTGAAATATTCAAACCTGATGAAATAAGGAAAGCTGGATCAGTGCTCTACCCTACGCTAACGCCTTTATTCCTCTCTCGACTCATTTCTATCCTTTATTATTTTTAGATTTTGTTGCAGGTATGACGGCAGGATGAATTCCAGAGCAGCGACACACACACTCTCGAGGTGTGTGGACATTTATCAGCTTTATATATTTTTTGTGTGGAGACGTTTTTACAGGTAGCAGGACTGAAATGGAAACACGGCGAGAACGCCTTCCTGGATGATCGTTATCGGAGAGGAAATGGACTGTTTTGGGAACAAATTCATAGCCCTTTTATGTATGTATATATTCATGGGATTTGGGGAAATAAAATAGCTCCCGTTGTGTTGATTCTGCATAATGCTGTGACTTTATCGCAGCCTCATTGCCAAACGCATCCACCTCGTGTCCGTCATCGGTGATTTCTGGACTGAGGGACGAGGAGGCGCCCGGTTGTACAGTTAAGTGCTTCAGATCTCTTTAAAAGTGAATCATTAAAAGTGACACTCACACAAAATACTTTTTTTTGTTTGGTTGGTGTTCGGGGCGGCACGGTGGCGCAGTGGTTACCACGTCCACTTCAAAGCAAGAGGGTCCTGGGTCCGATTCCCGGGCTCGGGGCGTTTCTGTGTGAAGTATGTTGTGTGCATGTTCTACCTGTGCTTGTGTGGGTTTCCTCTGGGAACTCCGGTTTCCTCCCACAGTCCAAAAACATTCACAGTAGGCTAATCGGCTGTTCCAAATCACCCCTGGGTGTGAGTGTGAATGTGAATGGTTGTATGTGTGTCGGCCCTGCGATGGTCTTGCGAGCTGTCCAGGGTGTACCCCGCCTTCACCCAGAGATGGCTGAGATTCAGCCTCCCCGGGACTCTAATTAGGAATAAGTGGCTAAGAAAATGAATGAATGAATGGTTGGTGTTCATGTGCATAAATACCTTCGTACACTTCACTCCTGGAATGAAAGTTTCCTTGGTCATTACGTGGTACATAGTGTTTTCCAGTTTTGTAGATATTGTCTCAGTGGAAATCGTTTCTCCGAGGGCTCATCTGATGCAGATGCACCATCTCTAATACCAGAGTCTAATTTGATATGATGCTGAAAGAACTAGCAATCCGACCTGATTGTTGAGGTGCAGCGTTGGTGCTTTGAGAATAGAGGAGATCACAATCGATAAGAATTTCCTTTTAGGAGTTTACACATGCTGTATTACGCTCGGAATTTCCTGTTTGGAAGTCGTTGACGAAGGTATTATCATCATCTCTCATCGGGAACGAGCGGGTAATGAGTGAGTGCTTACACCTGTTTGTGAGATATGAGCAATTTCGATTTTCACATGGGAAATGTCTATCTCCAAATCATCGTGACCTTGTTCTGACCTTGACCTTCGACCCAGATATTCCAAAATCGATTTATTTCTGGGACTCCAGTAGGGTAGTGTCCCCACCAAGATTGGTGGAAATCTGTGCATGGGTGGGGTTTGTGTTCACAGACAGATCAACGCTGTTGAATACAATACCAGTACAATACAACACCTCCAGTGTGGGCAGGGGTAATAATCATTAGGGAATTGCTGCGAGATAAGATGAATAAAACACTTTGTGGAGTTATAATGACACGGCGGTAACTGACTTAGCGATTAGCATGAAACGTTGTCCCTCCTGACCTCCGCTTAGACCTCGCTTCATTACGGCACCTCTGAAAACAGATCCGATAATCATCAACCTGGTTCGATAAGACCTGAGAGCCTCTTTTCTTCTCACCCCACTGTCTGAGTAATTCATTCTGCTAATGGCATCCGATCAGCCCCACATCGCACATCACACCTTTCAAACAGACCACTGCATCAAGGGATTATCGAGTGGACCCTGCCATTAAGGAGGGAAAAAAAGAAAGCCTTCCATTACGCCGAGAGAAGAATGAACGAGTTCTCAGGGTTTTCGGCTGCCTGGCATGAATCGAGGTCCTCATTAAAAACAGCCAGGGAGCCTCGACCGGCTTAAAAGTGCCGCTGATTCACTCCGGCACCGGCCGGCACTTCAGAGACGCGTTTCATCGGCCTTATCGCTCCAGCCGAGCTTTTAAAATAAGGATGAAAAATAACAGCGTTCAGTGAAATTGGAGCCAGACGCTGGTGATTGCGCGCTATGAAGTAATGTTTGGCTGGAAAGCTTTCTGATTTACAAGCTCCTCTGTTTTACTCAGAGGGTCACAAACACAATATGTGGATAAAATTCTGGTGTAAACAACAAAAACATCAGTGAAAGTTACATAAATAACAAGAAAAATATTTGGGATTTTAAAATAATCATGAGCCTCAGGATCACTTCTGCACTTCTTTCTTTATTTATTTATTTATTTATTCCTAGGTTTTTAAACTCTTCTAAAAAAATGCACTTTATGTCAAAAGGTCAGATATTATCCCTATTTTCACACCTTTATTTTTCATTTCGTGCTCCAGTGAAGCACTGCAGTACGATTCCTAATCCAAAAACCTCCACAGTTCCACAGGAAGCTGCTTCCCCTCCTCACCCTCCCCCTGAAACTCTGATTTTGAGAGTGTGCACTCGACAGCCTATTTTGGCTTCCTCCTCCCATTTATGTTTTTTCTGCTCTCTGGGCCTACTCTGCTCTGATTGGTCATCTGAAAACTCCATTCCCAGTGTGCAGGAAGGCAGAACAGGATGGGCGGTGACACCACCATGCAACAGGGAGCAGTGGGGGAAGGTCAGTTAATCAGAATCAGAATGAGAATCAGAATGAGAATCAGAATGATTCTGATTCTGATTAACTGACCTTCCCCCACTGCTCCCTGTTGCATGGTGGTACCTCCCAGAATGCCATGACACACGACTAAACCAAAAAAGTGATAGCCCTGTGTACAAAGTCCTCTTGTTTGCTCTACTGTATCTGTGCCCTGAGTGAAAATGTTCACATCCCTTATGAATACTCTGTGAGTACTCTGGCTATTCTCGTTATAAATGTTTCTAAATAAGGATTTTTTTAAATTAAAATCTTTATACTGTTAATGTTTAATTCTTACTTTTTGCCTCATTAATAATATAACATTTTACATTGTGAAGATAAAAATTGTTTTTTTTTTTTTTAGTGAATCATTAAAGACGGTGAAATACAGAAGACTGTAAAATGTCATGATTTAGTGGGCGGGGCTTCACTTATAGTTCTCACAATATAATTGGCTCCTGAAAAGTGGGTGTTTCCAAGCAAGCATGGAGGCGGTTCCAGATGTTACCATTTCAAGATTTGTGTCTTCATCAGTGTTGGGCACGTTACTTTCAAAAAGTAATTAGTTATAGTTACTTCTCCCAAAAATTACCTGAGTTGGTAACCGAATTACTCCACCATAAATGTAACTAGTTACCAGGGAAAGTAACTATTGCGTTACTTTTTTCTTAAAAGTTGAAATATGTCTAAGAATTAGAATTTTTTTTCTAAGCAGGTTTCACAAGCCAGTTGCATCTAGTAGAACTGCTTGGACAGGTACTTACACGGAACTTTTAATATTTACTGCACCTCAGCAGACCACTACTGGTAGACATTCCGTACTGTTCAAGTATTTTCTTCATTACAAAAGTACACAGTTTTTCAGTGTGAATTGCTTTTACCTCTCTGTACGTACTGTACTGTTCAAGTGGTTTTTTTTTTAAATAAAAGTAAACAATATGAAGTGCTGTTACAAAAGTACTGAAAACATGAATTCCGACTTTAGCTGCTTGGACGGCGTGGCCTTCTTTGTTAGCGGCGCTCATGTTAGCCACACCTGGCCTGTTATCATCAACAGTGTCAACGATGGTGTTTTGGGCCACTAGTTTTGTAGAAGTGTGTGCCGTTGAGAGATGCTTCTTTAGATTAGAGTTGCTTACAACGGACGTGGACAAACACTTCGCTCCGGGACACAATGTACGTTCTTGCCTTTTACCTCAAGGAGATTAAAATGGTGTCTGTACTTCCATTTTGCAAACGCCAACTTTCCCCCCAGACTCGCCATTGCTGCAGCTTACCTCTGCTAGCTCGGGTGTGTGGGGCGGCTGTGTGCGTCTGTGGTTTGGTGTAAACACTGCCTCTGATTGGCTTACCGTGAAACCTTACTCTACCTTAGCAAATCATCATCAATTATGCGGTTGTCTCGCCCCTCCCTCCTCCCTCACCAAAGGAAAAAAAATTAACAGCTTTGCAGCTCCTGTGGCTGAGAGCCAAGGGGGATGACGGCAGCGTCAATGAGTAGCTTTAGTTCGTAACGCGCCCCATTTAATTGTCGGTAACAGTAACTGCGCTGTAATGATGGAAATAGTAATTATTTACATTACCCGTTACTGAAAAATGTAACGCTGTAAGTAACGCCGTTTATTTTAATGCTGTTAATCCCATCACTGGTCTTCATATCATTAATTCCTTTCTGGTTTTTTCAACAAGAGAGATGTGGGCTCTGTTCCCATCAGACTAATGAGCCTAAAGCATGTTTAAGTAAAAAACAAATAATAATAATAAAAAAATAAACAAATAAACAAATAAATACATGAATAAAAATAAAATAAATAAACACAAATGCCTGCGATGGCCTGGCGAGCTGTCCGGGGTGTACTCTGCCCTCGCCCGGAGTCGGCTGAGATGGGCGCCAGCCTCCCCGCGACCCTAATTAGAAATAAGCGGTTCAGAAAATGACATGACATGACATGACAAAAATGCGTCTTGATGTTTTTATTCTTTGAGATATTATTATATAATTTAAAAAAAAATATATATATATATATATATAAAATGTAATTCTGTCTGATAATGAACTCATCATCTATAATCAGCAGCTGTTTAGAGGCAACAAAAGGTTGCTGGACTTTTAAATCACGAACAGAGCGGAACGTTTTTAACAGAACTTTGTATTTAGCAGGGATTACTTATTCATTCATTCATTTTCTATACCGCTTAAGGTACACCCTGAACAGCTCACCAGACCATCGCAGAGCAACATACCCATACAACCATTCACACTCACACTCACATCTAGGGGCGATGTTTTTGGACTGTGGGAGGAAACCAGAGTACCCGGAGGAAACCCATGAAAGCACAGGGACAAGATGCAAACTCCACACAGAAAAGCCCCGAGACTGGGATTCGAACCCATGCCTTGGTGCTGTAACATGCTAACCACTGCACCACCATGCCAGCAGTGATTTTCACAAAAAAAAAAACCTCCAACCTAACCAAAAAAATCAAAAATTCAACTTAAACCAAACACATTTTCTTTATTATACACTTGGGGTGCACAAACGTTTGCACTGGACTGTAAGTCCCTGCAGTAGAATGATTTGTAATGATTGTTCTCATTAGAAATGTTAATGTAATAAGAGGAGGTGACATTTTGTGAAATGAGGTTCATGTAGTTTGTTTTGTTTTACTGAAAGTCAATGAATTCGTATATCGTCTCAGTAAGAGTCATGCAGCGAGGTACCGCGTTCCGCTAAAGGTCACCGCTGAGCTTTTACCTAACGAGCTCCTGGTGGAGTAAACGGTTAATCAGGTCATCTTGAAAGAAGCCTGTCATTCAAATCTTACTGTTAGTCAGTGTGACGGGAAACATGAGGCTTGGTTTGATTTCTGTCCAAAATATTATGACTTAAAGCACGAGAATGGGACACTGTGATTTCACGAAACACCACAGAGCGGCGTGACGTGTACCAGAGTGTGTTCGCGTGGGTTTCCTCTGGGAACTCCGCTTTCATCCCACAGTCCAAAGACATGCATTTTAGGCTAATCGCCCCGCGGTGTGAGTGTGATTATGAATGGTTGTATGGGTGTTGTATACCTGCGATGGCCCAGTGAGCTGTTCAGGGTGTACCCCGCCTTCACCCAGAGTCGGCTGAGATAGGCTCCAGCCTCCTCGTGACCCTAATTCGGATTAAAACACTAAACAGGAAATGAATGACAGAGTGTACCACTGCAAAATTCTCATCTAAAGAGTTTGGTATGATTTAAGATTCGGATCAAGTGATTTTAATCTATTCAATTCTCCGATTCTCCTTCGATTCTCCTGCCGATTCGTTCAGTTGCAGGATTTGCTACCTGCTGATGAGTCATTCGGTCTGGAATCTTGTCGTTTTAGGTCCGTCAGAAAAAGTGAATCAGAAGAAAGACTCCTTCTGACTCAGATTCAGATTCATTCAGTGCAGTGACTCGTTTAATACAGTAGTGTGTGTAAGATACTGTGTATCTGTTGTTTTTCATCTTGGTCGAGGTCGTGGCCTCAGTCTGCACCTGTCCCTGTTCCTGGTATCAAAGTTTATGCGCGGACGGAAAGTTTTCTACGATCTGAAAATAACACGTAACACTAAAAAGTGACCTACATACAGCACAGGCCACTGGCATACAGTACAGAGATCCATCCGTCAGTGAAAAACAGCACAACTCGGCCTTTAGCATCTCCTGATAGTGATTTATTAAACCGCATCCTCACAGCCCTGTTTTATTAGAACCCTCTTACCGAGTCCTGACTCTTGACGTAAGTGGGGCAGAGGAATTTGCTCGGGGATGGCTGTCGTCCTCGCCGCAGCGCGTGGCCGAACTCACTGAAGGAAACCACTGGCTTCCAGACAGGAAGGAGTCGGAGTGTCCCGTCCCGAGTGTTTAAAATGTATGAGAACAGAGCAAACAGCACAGCGTGAGTTTTACTCCAGAGGAAAAAGGAAGATCCGGGAGAGTGGAAAAAAGTAGAACACCTCGGTTTAGACTTTTATTCTGACTCACTGATGAATATTTACATTTGCGGAATTTGGCAGATTCTCCCTGTGCTTGCGTGGGTTCCATCCGGGTACTCCGGTTTCCTCCATGAGCCCAAAAACATGAACAGTAGGCTGATTGGCTATTCTAAATCACCCCAGGTGTGAGTGTGAGTGTGAACGGTTGTGTGTGCGTGTTGCCCTGCGATGGTCTGGTGAGCTGTTCAGGGTGTACCCTGACCTCGTCCAGAGTCGGCTGAGATGGGCTCCAGCCTCCCTGTGACCCTAATTAGGAATAAGTGGTTTAGAAAATGGATGAATCCATGAATTTGGCAGACGCTCTAATCCCGAGCGACTTACATTTAATTAATCTCATTTTAAGCCATTTAGGATCAAGGGCCTCACTCAAGGGCCCAACAGTAGCAACTTGAACCCCTGACCTTCTGATCAGTAACCCAGAGCACTACTGAGTCACCGCTGCCAAGAACCAGGATGTATATACTGTACTTGCGTGCTTGCGTCAGCGTTCTGATTTTTAAAATCATATTTCACGTCCCTGAGGTTGCCAGATTGGTCTTCATACAATAATTAATTAATCAACCCCTTAAATCCTATTAGGGTCGCAGTGAGGCTGGCGCCCATTTCAGCTGTCTCTGGGTGAAGGCGGGGTACACCCTGAACAGCTCGCCAGACCATCACAGGGCCAACACATATACAACCATTCACACTCACACCTAGGGGTGATTTGGAGCAGCCAGGTAGCCTACTGTGAATGTTTTTGGACTGTGAGAGAAAACCGGAGTACCCGGGAGGAAACCCATGCAATCGACACAGAAACACCCCGAGCCCGGGAATCGAACCCAGGATCTGCTGGCTGTGAGGTGGTCATGCTAACCACTGCGCCACCGTGACGCCCTAAAACCGGCTTCATGTGACGATATTGCATTCACTGGAATTAGGAATTAGAAAATACTGTAGGAAAGTACTTGATCCAACGCAAATGATTATTTATTGATTTATTCATTAATTTATTGTATTAAAACATAAAGTTCAGTGTAACATATTGCGTTTACCTCAAGCTCTGACAGCGGCGCTGTCCACCTGTTCTGATATTACTCGAGAAAGCTCAGCTTCAAGGTCATCGTAATGCATAACAGAGACACACCTGTTTCCCTCAGACTCCGCCCACTGTGGGTGAGAAATAGAGAGAGAAACACAGGGAGTGTGTATTTATAGAGTTCATGAACCACATGTTTCAAACTTCTCCTGGTTCCTTCATGCGTTCCTTGTGCAAAGCCACGTCATGATCGTCTCACATCAGTTTATATAAATATATAGCGTACATACCGTATATCAGGACTTTAATCTGATTCTCCACCCACACACTCGGCTTAATTAGCACTAAAATCACTAGCTGTTCCGATGAGAGTGTGAAGGAAGGTACACAGGAAGTACACGAGCGTAGGAGTGAAAGCTGACGAGGACCCGGTGCGAGGAACCCGGAGAGGAGCGGAGAGGAACGCGCCTCTGAAGTCCTGTTGCGCTGAGCAGGTAAACGTCTCGTATCTCCGCGTCCTGAACACATTTCCACATGATTACATCAGACAGCTGGAGATGTTCTCAGGAGAGCCGTGAGACGTGTTGAGTATGGGTTCGAGCAGCCACAGAGGGTTATAACATTCTGATTGAGATATTAGAAATATTTAACAAAAAACGTTTCACCAGATCAACAAAGATCCTCCATGTTAATATTTTTATTCATACTTCTAAATGTCATGACGCACTCAGCAATACATTATAATACAATCCTTTCACAGATAAATAATATCATCAAAAAATCATAACAACTGGAGGGAGGCACGGTGGTGTAGTGGCGCCTCACAGCAAGAAGGTCTTGGGTTCGAGTCTGGGGCTCGGCGAGGGTGTTTCTATGTGTTTGAATGTTCTCCCCATGCTTGCATGGGTTTCCTCTGCGTACTCCAGTTTCATTCCATGGTCTAAATACATGCACATTAGTCTACCTGGCTGTTCCGGATGGTTGTGTGTACAGTATGCGCGTTGGCACTGTGATGGACCAGTGAGCCGTATTACTGACCTTGAACTTGACCTACAGTGACCTTTTCGTAAACCCGTTGCTACCCAAGTTGCTACCCTGAAAATTTGGCGGGGAGATGTCAAGCAATTCTTGAGCTTTGAGAGTGCGTGGCCACAAAAAAAACCAAAAAAGAAATACAGAAGCAGAAACTGACAGAAGTGAAAAATGATACGAGCTACGCTATCGCGGCGGTAACTAGAAGCAGTGTGTAAAGTTCTGGGGTGGGACGTCCCAGGGTGGTACCGCCAATCTCTGAGATCGAGTATGTAGGTGAAGCAGTACGTGATAATGTCACATGGAGGGCAGGTCTATGAAGTGCCGGTGATGATGTCAAAAAGATTGGTGGTCCATCAGAAAAACGTGTATCAATCAGTAGGTGATGATGAAGCGAGTAGTGATACAGATGAAACTACTTCCTGTTTGGATAGTTTTTCACTTGACTATGTTACAGTTCAGTTCCTCTTCAGACTCAAACACGCAGTACTTTTATTTTAAAGAAAAGGACTTTTGTTTTACTTTGGGACTGCAGATGGTTTCAAATTCAGCCAACCATTTACCAACGATCTACCCTTCCATTCAGCCAATCATGTCCCCAAACAACCACCCAAAACACCAAACCAAACATCCACTAAACCATCCAACTAACTGACCTACTATTCAACCAGCCCGAAATTTGCCATATATCTCAAACTGGATATGAATTCATTCATTCATTCGTTTTCTAAGCTGCTTAATACTAATCAGGGTCACGGGGAGGCCGGCGCCCATCTCAGCCCACTCTGGGCGAGGGCGGGGTACACCCTGAACAATTAGCCTACTGCGCATGTTTTTGGGCTGTGGGAGGAAACCGGAGTACATTGAGAAATCCCACGCAAACATGGGGAGACCATGCAAAACCCCACACAGAAACGCCCCGAGCCCAGGAATCGACCCCGCGACCTTCTTGCTGTGAGGTGGACGTGCTAACCACTGCGCCACCGCGCCGGTGATATAAAGTCTGTTATTCATAAGTTCTTTGTGTGTGTTTAAAGAATAAAATGTGATCTTCTTGAAATTCTGGTGTGTTGAGAAAATAATTTCCCGTTTTTCCGTGTGATCTAAAATTTTTAAAGAAGTATCACTGATCTGATTATTTCCGTTCAGTTCGATTAAAACGAACATTTACACATAACTTTATTAAATAACTTAGAAGAAAAGCTTCATCATCAACACCAAGAGAGACAGAAGGAAAAAAACCTGGTGCAGCTATTTCAGTCTTATATGTTACTAATAATATCTCAGCTCTGAAGTTCCCAACGCCGTTCGCTCTGGATGTTCTTCCCTCCAGGATTTTAACCAAACGCTCCAGTTCTTCACTTTGATTTGAGATGATTATTTCCTCGGTGAAGAACCTGAGAGCAGCTTGTTATCTGAGTTTATTTATACACCTCTACCTCATCAATTATTAAAACCTCCACCATTCTGTACGGGGTAGAGCACACACTGTCCGGATTAAAATATATGATACGATGGATTCATGTCCAGAATTATTGGTTTCCTTTAAAAAACTTTATGAAATGAATAGTGTATGTAATGTGTGCTATAGGCCGGTGGTGTGAGGGTGCTGGGCTCATGTTTGAGAGGTTGTGGATTCGAATCCCCACGCACCGTGCTAAGACCCCGGGGCAAGGTCTCGACCACAAGAGTGCATCTGTCCACCCAGCAATATAAATGGGTACCAGTAAATATACTGGGAAGATACCCTGTGATGGACTAGCGCCCCATCCAGGAGGAGTCGGACTCCTAGTCGCTTCACGCTACAGAAAACGGGATAAGCTCCGCCTCCGATGAGCCAGAAAGTTCGGATGTAAAAAGCCCAACAGATGTACCTACATGTAATTTACGTTCCTTTCTGGTTCACCCTGGTTTTTTTATTTATTTATTTATTTATTTGTGTGTGTGTGTGTGTGTGTGTGTGTGTGTGTGTGTGTGTGTAGGTTTCAGACACTATAGTAGCAGAACGTTTTGTTTTTATTTATTTTGTCATGCTGGGGTGCCAGTATAAAAGTCCGGGGTTCGATTCCTGGGCTCGGGGCGTTTCTGTGTGGGGTTTGCATGTTATCTCCGTGCTTGCGTGCGTTTCCTCCAGGTACTCTGGTTTCCTCCCACAGTCCAAAAACATGCACTAAGTAGACTAATCGGCTGTTCCAAACCACCCCTAGGTGTGAGTGTGGGAGTGAATGGTTGTATGTGTCTTGGCCCTGCAACGGTCTGGCGAGTTGTTCAGGGTGTACCCCGCCCTCCCCCAGAGTCGACTGAGATGAGCTCCAGCCTCCCCGCGACCCTAATTAGGATTAAGCGCCTCAGAAAATGAATGAATGAATTAATGATGGGGTGCCAATACTTTTGTCGCTGTGGTTTTGAGGTGAATTATATACTAATATTTAAAAATATAATATGATCATGAATGGGGACAGTTTTAGTCTTATAAACAAAATCAATAACAGTGTGTAGTTATCATCTTAGATAAAATCCTGATCCTTTTTAAGGGTGCCAATATTTCTGAATTCTAAAGCCCCATTTATTCGCCTTAACGGAAATGCTGTGTGGACCCGGAGCGAGTCCGGCTTATATCATTCGGCTAACAAGATCAATCCGAGCAGAGCAATTACACGCTAATGTCCATTGAGCAGGAAATAATGCTAATGCTTTTAAAGGCTACAGGGTTCTAATGGTGCTGCAGAGAGCCCACGCTGCCGGGAGATCAGAGTGCTAATGCCAGAAATGCACCGCTCATCTTACTGCGGTGAGAAACCTACAAAAACCTGCAAGTCAGAGTGACCCATGAACGCTGTGTGATATGAAGACACTATTACTCCACGTTTATTTCTGGGCCTGAATGACCAGGATGTGTATTACTGGGCAGACTGGTTTCAATGCTAATATGAATCAATAATATGGAGGTTTTAAGAATAAATAAATAAACGAACAGGACAACATTAAAGCAGGATTTTCCAGGTGCTTCATGATTTAGGAATAGAGGACATCCATAGCATCCACACCGGACACGTCCACAGATCTAATGCAGTAAAGTTTGCAGGATTGAATCCAGGCTGAAGCATCTATCAGCGTCTCAGAGTCCATTGGTGCTAATTGGTCAAGCTTTCACAGGAGGAAGGGATGGCGTTCGCTCGCCTCCCTGTCACTTACAGTGATTACTAGCCAATCGTGGGGGTCTGTGAGCTCATCTGTAAAGAAGGGGCAGGTAGCGCTTTCCCTCAGAGCAGAGTGTATCAGGCTGCAGCTGAATGCGCATGCACAGCAGTTTGTAAAGATGCAGCTGGCAGCGTCACGTGTCATGGAAGGGAGTCGTGCTTGCTTACACCCCTCCTTTGTTGGTGGCGGTGGTCGTATGTGATGGTAAGGCAATACTTGATGGGTGGGATTTGGCTACGTCTCAATTAGAGAGAGAAAAAAAACTTTAAAGTGGGCGGCACTGTGGCGTAGAGGTTGGTACGTCCACCTCACAGCAAGAAGGTCCTGGGTTCTAGTGATCTCCCTGTGCTTGTGTGGGTTTTCTCCGGGTATTGTGGTTTCTGGCAGAGTACACATCTTCACACCATCGTCAGCACCATCACCATCATTTTCTAACTGCACTGCATTCTGGGACTTTGAATCCAACATATTCTACTGTAGGCTGGATTTCCCTTTAATATTTCCTGAATCAGTAACAGCCCAAACGAGCTCTTCTGGTTTCAGGAGCGTAACGTTATTATTAATGACATCATTATTATGTTTTTTCACCTCCTATTAGACACCAGTGTTACTGTGTCTCCCTGTGACATCAGCAGGGGGACACAATATTAACCCCTTAATTCTCCCTAAAATCAAAGAAACATATCAATTCAGACATTATAATGTCAATTTAAAGAGATTTAGGGGGTTCCAGAGTGGAGATTTCTGATAAAATCTCTGCTTGAATTGATCTGAGGCTCAGTGTGCTCACATTTACAGGATGAAGGAAGGGGTTCTTGGGGCGTGGGTCACTCACTGTGCATTTCAAGCTCTGCGTCGACATCTAGTGGCACAAGTAAATGATGTAAATTGAAAAACTGCATCATGAAAATGGCATTTTCTTCTAAGATATGCTTTCTATAATTTGTACATATAAATTCTTCTACCTAATTCTATCAGGGTCGCAGGGAGGCTGGAGCCTATCTCAGCCGACTCTGGGCGAAGGCAGGGTACATCCTAAACAGCTACCCTGACCAACACACACACACACACACAGACACACACACACACACACACACACAGCCGTTCATACTCACACTCACACTTAGGGGTGATTTTGGACAGCCAGTTAACCTAATGGTCATGTTTGTGGACTGTGGGAGGAAACTGGAGTACCCCGAGAAGAAACCCAGTCAAGCTCGGGGAAAACAACCCAAACTCCACAAAGAAACACCCCGTGTCCGGGAATCGAACCCAGGACCTTCTTGCTGTGAGGAGGACGTGTAGTAGTAAATTATTAACTATAATAAATAATGAACACATTCTCTAAACACGAAATAAAACCATAAGTCCAGTATGAATTAATTAATGAATAAACAAACAAACAAACAATTTTATTAATTAATGGGTTTTTTTTTTTTTTAGCATAAATTGCAATAAAAATAAGGTTAGAAAAAGGTGTGTGTGTGTGTGTGTGTGTGTGTGTTCAGGAGTGAACTATGTAGTCCATGTGTTCTATAAATTAAATATATTTTTCTCTTATTTTTAAGTGCCTGAAAGATTGGGGTGAAAACTTTTGCACTGGCATTTTAAGCAGTAAGGATTCTTTATACATATATTTGTATTTTTTAAGCAGTATGTTCAGAAAAACATCTGTTAGGAAGGAGCATAGACACCTAAATATGTAGACAGGACGCTCCACTGATTATCAATGTGCCCTGCTGTGTCAACTTGACGCCATATTGGACAATGTTCATTCAGCATCAACAGCATGAAAGGGGATAGAAGAAGTGAGAAAAGGAAGGGTTTACAGGAACCAACACAGCAGACCTGAAGGGAAACATTTCACAAGTAAATGATAATGATATGCGTAGAAATCCATATAAACCCACGTTAGAAGAGTGTGTACTCACGTGAGTGTGAGGATGGGACTGGTGCTTTCACTGTAAGAATCATGTGCATGTGGGGGATTATAGTAGGAGTCAGTACTTACATGTTCATGTCTTAAGTAAATGTAAACTCAACATGATCTTATGAATATGAAAAGTACCACTGCAACAATGCCTACTACACTGTACATATATTATAGCATTATTACATCCACATGGACATATATATATATATATATATATATACATGTTGATACTCATACATTTGTCATTCGTGTGTATAGATCTGTGTTATATGATATTATGTCCCAAATATATACTATGTATACATATACTATACATATATTATATAGAGGTACGTGTGTGTGTGTGTGTGTGTGTGTGTGTGTGTGTGTGTGTGTGTGTGTGTGCAACCATCCTGAATGCTCGTGTATACTATACATGAATTTTTAGGTTTCCCGACAAGTCTCCCGACAGACATTCCACTGCATGCAAGAGGGCAGATGCAGCTTCCTCAAAGTCGGGCTTAGTATGCAGTGTTCACTTTGAACATACATGTGTCTAGAAATAATTTTATTAGCAACAAGTACCATCCATAAACCAATATATATTAATATAAATAAACAAAAAATATATATATATAATATAAAACAGTTTGATAAGACCTAACAGATGTGAACAAGAGCTTCCTCTAATTACTGGCAGATTTATTGTGTGTGTGTGTGTGTGTGTGTGTGTGTGTGTGTGTGTGTGTGTGTGTATATATATATATATATATATATAACTGTTTTCTTTAAAGAATAACTTTATAAAAATTAAAAAAGTTTTCTACAATAAACAACATTAAAATATACAGTACTATTGGAATAAAAATGTTTGCCTGTTGCAAATAGCACGACTTGATGTGGGATAATTACATTGTTTTTAATTAAGTAATAATATATTTATTTTGTACAATGCATTCCATCACAACAAAAATAAACACTGATATTATGATGTCATGTTCTGTGCCAAATAAACCCAGAGACCGCTTTCTAGTGGCACTGAGACATTTTCTTCATGCTCACTTCCCCACTGGCTCTATATCAAAAACTCACAAGGAGACCTCTCCAAGATGGCGTCATGTTGACACCGCGCGAGCGCGGCACGACCCATCTATCTTTTTACTGTCTATGGGAAGGAGGAACTTCCTCCACCCCCTTTGTGAGTGGACGGTATCCAGATATCCTTTCACTCATTGGATGAAGCAGCACAAGAGGCGGTACTTTCCGTGTGTGTGTGTGTGTGTGTGTGTGTGTGAGAGAGAGACAGCCAAGTTCCTCCCAGCACATCCAGGGCTTCTCTGTGTGCATGTAGACATTTCCTTGTTTTCCTGAGAAACAACAGCAGATAAATGAAATAAAGAGAAATAAAAGACGCTTTCTGATTGGCTGAGAGGGAGCCAAGCACCACCAGCAGATCCTCCAGCTCTCCGGATGTTCCTGGAAACTTTTTAAAACCCAACCAGGAGGGCAATCGGGTGTGTGTGTGCGTGTGTGTGTGTGTGTGTGTGCGTGAGAGTGTGGGTATGGATGTGTGTGTGTGTGTGTGTTTGTGTGTGTGTGTGTGTGTTTGTGAGTGTGGGTATGAATGTGTGTGTGTGTGCGCGTGTGTGTGTGTGTGTGTGTGGATGGGTATGGGTGTGTGTGTGTGTGTGTGTGTGTGCATGGGTATGGATGGGTGTGTTTGGGAGTGTGGGTCGGTATGGGTGTGTGGGTGTGTGTGTGTGTGTGCGTGGGTATGGATGGGTGTGTGTGTGTGTGTGTGCATGGGTATGGATGTATGTGTTTGTAAGTGTGGGTATGAATGTGTGTGTGTGTGTGTGTGTGTGCGCGTATGTATGGATGGGTATGGATGTGTGTGTGAGTGTATGAATGTGTGTGCGCGCGTATGTGAGTGTGTGTGTGCATGGATGTGTGTGTGTGCGTGGGTATGGATGTGTGTGTGCATGGGTATGGATGTGTGTGAGTGTGGGTATGGATGTGTGTGTGTGTGTGTGTGTGTGCGTGGGTATGGATGTGTGTGTGAGTGTATGAATGTGTGTGCGTGCGCGTGTGAGTGTGTGTGTGTGTGCATGGGTATGGATGTGTGTGTGTGTGTGTGTGTGTGTGTGTGTGCGCGTGGATACGGATGGGTATGGATGTGTGTGTGTGAGTGTATGAATGTGTGTGCGCGCGTGTGTGTGTGTGTGCGCATGGGTATGGATGTGTGTGTGTGTGTGTGTGTGTGTGCGTGGATACGGATGGGTATGGATGTGTGTGTGTGTGTGTGTGTGTGTGTGTGTGTGTGTGCGCGCATATCTCAGTCT
>JAQMYF010000017.1:1249151-1262451 GCA_030014195.1 Neosilurus mollespiculum
TAGATAGATAGATAGATAGATAGATAGATAGATAGATAGATGGATGGATGGATGGATGGATAGATAGATAGATAGATGGATGGATGGATGGATGGATGGATAGACAGAAACAGACGACAGGACCATGTGAGAATGTACAGTAGGTGTATTTGGAAGGAGAAAGGAAGTGTGTGGTAGAAAGGGTACTTTACTCTGGAAAATATTTCGTGCCTGAGATTTAACAGAGAATTTACTCATCGCTTGACACCCTTTCAGGAACGCCAGGTTTGCCATTCTAGGTATCATTTACTATTTTGATGTGGCTGATGTGACAGACAATGGCAATGCCTCACCTTCGCATGTGGGGTGGTAAGAATACGAACAAGAAAAAAAATATGTCCCCAAAAAGTAAAAATGAATAAATAAACAAATTTTTTAATTAATTAAAGTTTAAAGCAGAAAAAAGGTTGCATCATGAAGGATCTATTTATTTATTTTTATTTTTTAAAAAATATACAAATGTGTTATTTGTCTTTGCTGATTTGAAGTTGATCAAATAATTATAAAAACATTTAAACAGACTGATTCAGAACATATTTGCTTTTCTGACCATTTATTTGATTTTATTTGATTTTATTTGATTTTATTTATTTTTTAATTTATTTTTTGATTTATTATTACTATTATTATTATTATTAATAATGATACTAATACAAATTTTTATTCATTCGTGTATTAATTTCTTTATTCCTTCAATTTATTAATTTATCCTATTTGTATTTTATTTTGTTTGTTTGTTTGTTTGTTTTATAAGGATCAAGTCCTGACACTCTTGATTCCCTTGGTGCTGTTATAAATCTTCATTCATTCATTTATTCACTGAACCGATTTATCCTTTGTAAAGTTGCAGCGAGACTGGAGCCTATCTCAGCCAACCCTGAGTACACCCTGAACAGTTCGCCAGTCCATTATAGGGCCGACACACACACACACACACACACACACACACACACACACACACACACACAATCATTTACACTCACACTAACACCTGGGGCAATTAGAACAGCCAGTTAGCCTCTTGTGCATGTTTTTGAACTGTGGGAGGAAACTGGAGACCCCGGAGGAAACCCATGCAAGCAAGGGGAGAACATACAAACTGCATATATAAACATCTGAGCCAAGCCCGGACTCGAACCCAAGACCTTGCTGATGATGTGCTAAGCGCTATTATTTTTTACCAAAATGAAATTAGTAGGGACTCTGGTACCCTGGTACACATAAACCCGAATAGAAAATGTTCCTGTGGTGCCCTTTTGGTGGAGCCGTTCAAGGTTCTATATAAATCCATACAGTCGTGTTTGACTTTTAGATGAAGGTTCAGAAAGCCCCTAAATATACAATGAAGTTTTTGTACCACTAAACAACCTGATTTCTAACAGCATACAAGACGCCGCATTCCTCCCTGAAACTATCACACCTCAGATAATTTCATCAAAGATGAATCAACCCACTCTTTGTATGTCAGTCACAGCCGCCGTGACGAGGTACAGGTATCACTCAGATTGTACACGGTACACAACACGACACAACACAACACAGCCTACGACACATCACCATGCAGCACCGCGCAGCACGGAACAGCGCGGAGATGATTTCATAATCAGAAAAGGAAAGTAATTCATTTACAAAGTTCCGACTGTGCGGTGTGTGATCGTCCCAATATCACGAGCATTCGCAAACATCAAGATCATTCAAAGCCGTTTCTTCAGAAGGACTTTTACAGGCTGAATTCTTGTTCTATTTACAGTGTTGATGCTGTGGCAGGGATGGAAGATGTGGGTGGTGTGACTTCCTTGTTCAAAGGCCACGGTGTGCAGAGTACGTTCTAAAGATAGTAAACGTGTGTGGTGTAATGGTATAATATCATACTATCAAGATCAGGATAAATATTGGCAATAAAAACAAATTTAAAAAATGTAATTGTCAAATATTAAGTTGTTTTAAATAAAATTTTTAAGTACAGAAGTATGAACCTCTAAAGACTAAAAACACTGTCATCACTATGTAAACACCGTAGTAACTATGCCAACCCTGTCATCACTATGTCAACACTGTCGTTACTATGTCAACACTGTCATAACTACATCGATACCATCAGTACTACTTTAACACCATCATTACACTGTCAACACCGTCATTACTACATCAGTACAATCACTACTACTTCAACACAGTCATTACTACATCAACACCATCATTACTACATCAACACTGATGTTACTACATCAACACCATCATTACTACATTAACATCGTCATTACTACATTAACACCATTGTTACTATGTCAATACCATCATTACTATGTCAACACCATGCTTACTATTTCAACATTGTTTTTGTTACATCAACACCATCATTACTATGTCAACACCACTGTTACTAGATCAACACTGTCATTACTACATCAACACCATTGTTATTACATTAACACCGTCATTAATATATGTGAAAACCGTTGTTACTATGTCAACACCATTGTTACTCCATCAACACCATGGTTACTACGTCAACACTGTCGTTTCTAGGTCAACACCGCCGTTACTACATCCTTGTCAAGTTCTTACTGTGTCCAGATTCCACCACGTCCTTTTTTTTAGGGTCCGAGGTTCGACCACGTCCATGGAGACCATCCAGCGTCCTTACTGGTTTCTGCTGCGTTCCGACTGTAGTGTACTTCTCTACTGTCTCTTACTGCGTCCACACAGTATTTCGAGGACGGAGCAGGAACGTTGCTGAGTGTGACGCAGGTTTAAGAGACCACTTACTCACAGACAAAAGAAATAATAAAGAGCCAGCGGGTATTTATAAAGAAGAAGCATGTGCGGCTGTCCAAACCTCGAGAAGAGCTGCGGCTGGTTCTACAGGATGATCAGGAGAACTTCCAGCTCATTTTATTATCAAAGTACGAACATCAGACTCTGAGGCCTAATCACATTTCTCCTGCTCCAGTAATTAAACGTTTGCAAGATTGATTTAATAATCCGTTCGAACTGAAAGCAGAAGGTGATTTTATTGTGAATGAGTGTGGTTATGGAGAGTATGTACATCACACACACACACACACACACACACACACACACACACACACATGCCTTCTCATTAAGGTCCTTTCTGTAGTCTCGTGTGTTCAGCGAGGTTCAGTGCGGGTTATACATGACAGGGAGGCTAATCAGCTACAGTGCGAAAGAAAATACACTCATTACCCTCTCGGTAAGGGTGTAAAGAACACACTGCCGGGTAATACAGGCGCATTATACAGCAGGAATAACGCAGAGCTGCAGTTCAGCCTCACCGCTGAACCCGCCTCATTCCAGTCAAGTGGATAAGCGGCGTCCCTCAGGACCCAAGAGTGTGTCTCTTTCTTTTTCCTTCACTGTTTCAGTCAATATGTTGTCAAAACGATCGTTTTTGCAGCTGCGTTCCTCATAGATGAATATTCTTCTTTTATTCATCCTTTTTTATAAAAAAAAAGAGAAAAAACTCATAATATAATCCCGCTGCATGATTCAAGGTTTAGCAAAAGTACAAGTGTTTACACGAGTATTGCTGTAAAAGAAACGATTTTAAGAAGTAAAAACACAGGGATTGCTGGTTGAATGTCACTGTAAAAATGAATAAACTAACCATCAAACAAACAAACAAACAAACAAACAAACCATCAAACAAAAATAAATATTAACGTAAACAAACAGAGAAACAAACATATGTGGGGGGAAATAAAAGAATAAAAATGTATTAATCATAGGAGGTGACTTTATTAAATAATTATTTATACATCCATTTATTTATTTGTTCATTTCTTTATTTTATTATTCTTGTTTATTTAATTATATATTATATTATAAATAATAATAATAATAATAATAATGTTACACTTGTTAAAATGTTTATTTTTGTTGTAAACATAAACACTATACAACTTTTTTTTAATTATTAATATCAGATTATTGTATTTCTCAGTAATAAAACTGAAGGAACTGATGATGATGATGATGATGATGATGATGATGATCAGTGTTTTATAATCTCTGTAAAAGCCACTAATCTGCCTGGTCACATGTCCATGTTTCACCTCCTTAATAATATACAGCCTCATGAATATTCATTAAAATACTGACACTCACGTATCATCAAACTTATTATTACATTTACACCACTACAGTATTCCAAAACCATAACACGGCAGAGAGACACCGACTGTACACACGCTCAGAGAGAGAGAGAGAGGGCGAGAGAGAGAGAGAGAGAGAGAGAGAGAGAAATAAAGAGAGAGAGAGAGAAAGAAAGAGAGAGAGAGAGAGAAATAAAGAGAGAGAGAGAGAGAGAAATAAAGAGAGAGAGAGAGAGAGAGATTAATGAACTCCAGGATTTTTAGCTCAGTAACCGTCTCTACTGAAACGTGTTAAATGTAAATAAAACTTTCACACAGCAGGATTTTTTAATGTGCAGTGAAAATATATTTCGGTTAAAATATATTTCGGTTAACGTTACTGCTGAGAATATAATGTGAGATTAATTCTGAATATTTTGAGTGGTGTTTGTCCCTGATGTTTCTTCAGGTCCTGCAGAGTATTAAAATGATTAACGAGGATCCGGATGTTCACGGACTCATCGTACAGCTTCCTCTGGACTCCGTCAGTCCCGTCAACACCGAGAAAGTCACCAACGCTGTGGATCCAGACAAGGATGTCGACGGGTGAGAGATTCCACCGACAGATAATAACCACTCGCGCGTGTAACTGGGGGTAAGAGGTGGGGAGGTGATATTTGTGGGTTCGAGTCGCGGGCTCACAGAGGGCGTTCCTGTGAGGAGTGTGCATGTTCACTCCGTGCTTGTGTGGGTTTCCTCTGGGTATTCTGGTTTCCTTCCACAATCCAAACACATGCACTTTAGACTAACTGGCTGTTCCAAATCGCCCCGAGGTGTGAGTGTGGGTATGAATGGTTGTGTGTGCTGCCCTGGGATGGTCTGATGAGGTGTTCAGGGTGTACTCCACCTTTGCCCAGAGTCGGCTGGGATGGGCTCCAGCCTCCCAGCGACCCTAATAAGATTAAGCGGCTCGGCAAATGAGTGAGTGTGTGTGTGAGTGTGTGTGTGTGTGTGTGAGTGTGCACCTTATCAGATTCAATGCACCTTTCTTTTTTTTCTTTTCTTTTTTATTCCCTTTTTCAACATATACATTAATTCAACACAACACAAATCACAGCTTGGTACCTACTTGATCAGAAATTTCATACCCAGAATCTTTAGCCCACTGCTCAGAGAGGAGGAGGCCATTTCTTGAATTGAAATGTTTAATTTCGATATTAGACTTTTCTGTTCAGGGTCCCATTCTGAAAATTCCTCTATGCAGTTCACCTTTCAACCCAGCAGAGGGCAGCAGTGTGTCGAGTGACATCTCGGGCAGAAACAAATGTCTGCTGATGAGCATCAGAAAGCTTTGTTCCAGTCGGAATATACAGCGCTCGAGGTATCATAGGGATGACTGTGTCACAGAGACGCCCTTTCAGAGACGCCCCTTCAGAGACGCCCCTCGTCGTTCTGATCGCTGTAATCGCTCTTCTTCTGTTATTAAACTCATACGTGGCACACCAGGAGATTAACCCTGTTTACCTCCAGTATCGGATACACCGACTACTCCACAAGTACACGCTAATGCTCGATGCGCCCGCGTAATCGGCCCCAAAACTGATACCTTTATGAGACTGTCCTCGATCGGTGTCGGAATATTCCTTCCTTTAGTCCTTCACCCGTCTCAGCCGACTCCAGGCGAAGGCGGGGTACAGCCTGAACAGCTCGCCAATCCATCACAGGGCCAACACACAACCGCACTCACGCCTAGGGGCACTTTGGAACAGCCAATCAGCTTAATGTGCATATCTTTGGATGGTGGGAGGAAACCAGAAAACCAGGAGGAAACCCAGGGAAGCACAGAGAGAACACGCTCTTGTAACTGATCAAATTTATATGAAGGTTATAATATAAGTGTAAATTCCACTAATTGTGATTAAACTGATTTATGAATTAAAGTGTGTGTGTGTGTGTGTGTGTGTGTGTGTGTGTGTGTGTGCGGCAGTCTGTGCAGTGTTAATGCAGGGAAACTGGCTCGAGGTGATCTGCACAGCTGTTTCCTCCCCTGCACACCGAATGGCTGCATGGAGCTCCTCAAACACTCAGGTGAGAACCGGGAAACTACACCGAACACGAAATCTCCAGAATCACAGGTTTAAAATAACGCTCTTGTTCTAATACATGACGGTTTCTGTAGTAACGGGGATTTGCATGGCGGACGCTACATAAAAAAGGGATTTTTGAGAACTTATAGAGGGCGGCACGCACATCTGCACAGAACACAGAACTTTCCATGTTAACAAAAAACATCTCTGGATCTGGAGACTCCTTCCATAAACGTTAGCAATAAATATATATCGCCTTACAAACAACTTCAATACATCACTTCACTCATTCATTTATCTGCCGAACTGCTTAATCCTAATTAGGGTCGCGGGGTACACCCTGAACAGCTCTCCAGACCATCGCAGGGCAACACTTACACACACACCTAGGGGCGATTCGGATCAGCCTACAGCGCATGTCTTTAAACTGTGGGAGGAGACCGGAGTACCCGGAGAAAACCCACGCGAGCATGAGAACATGCAAACTCCACACAGAAACGGCCCGAGCCCGGGAATCGAACCCGGGACCTTCCTGTCGTGAGGCGGACGTGCCGACCACACGGGTTTCATTGATATCAGTATAAAAGCGAATGTGTCTTGAGATCAGGGTGTGTTTACAGAGGCCGGATGTCGAACCCGTGTGCGCAGGTGTCTCCGTGTCGGGTAAGAAGGCGGTGGTGATCGGACGCAGTAAGATCGTCGGGGCTCCCATGCACGACCTCCTGATGTGGAACCACGCCACCGTCACCTGCTGTCACTCCAAAACTCCGGACCTTGAAGCAGAGGTACGTCCTCCTCCTCCTCCTCCTGTCCATCCTGTCCATCCTGTCTCGGTGTTGAATAATCTGTGAGAACGTTTCCAGAAGGTTTTGAGAGAAGCTCTAACAGGACTCGTTTCCTCTGTGAAGGTGAAGACGGCGGACATCCTGGTGGTGGGAACGGGGAAACCCGAGATGTTAAAAGGCGAGTGGATCAAAGAGGGCGCGGTGGTCATCGACGTCGGCATCAACTACATTCCAGGTCTTCCTTTTTCCTCGTCTCTCTATTTCTCTCTCTCTCTCTCTCTCTCTCTCACTCTCTCTCTTTCTCTCTCTCTGTCTCTCTCTCTCTCTGTCTCTCTCTTTCTCTATCTCTATTTCTCTCTCGATCTCTCTATTTCTCTCTCTCTTTCTCTCTCTCACTCTTTCTCTCTATTTCTCTCTCCCTCTTTCTATCTCTCTCTCTCTCTCTCTCTCTCTCTCTCTTTCTATTCCTCTCTATTGAGATAGAATGATAGAAATAATTCTAATGATCCATTTTCATCACTCACGCATTTGTTGAGCCGCTTAATCCTACTAGGGCCGCTGGGAGGGTGGAGCCTATCTCAGCCAATACTGGGCGAAGGCGAGTGACACCTCACCAGTCCATCACAGGGGCAACACACACACACACACACACAAAACCATTCACTCACACTCACACCTAGGGGCAATTTGAAACAACCAGTTAGCCTAAAGTGCATGTCTTTGGACTGCGGGAGGAAACCAGAGTATCCGGAGGAAACCTACACAAGCACGGGGAGAACATGCAAACTCCACACAGAAACGGGAAACCCAGGACTGCTAAGCGGCAGACGTGCTTACCACCACGCCACCTGAGTCCAGTTTCCTCCGGGTACTCCGGTTTCCTCCGACAGTACAAAAACACACACAGTAGTAGTCTGGCTGTTCCAGATTGCCCCTTGGTGTGAATGTGAGTGTGAGTGTGAATGGTTGTGTGTGTTGCCCTACAATAGACTGGCGAGCTGTTCAGGCTGTACCCCGCCTTCACCCAGAGTCGGCTGAGATAGGCTCCACCCTCCCGGTGACACGAGTAGGACCAAGTGGTTGGTTAATGAATGAATGAAGGATTTGTGCACGACACAGAGTTACCCATAATCCCTTTGTCTGTGTCATGTGATATGCGGCGTCTCGGTGGTGTACTGCATGAATCCGAGCTCACTGTGTTGGTAAACTGCAGGTGTGTGTTTTAATCCGTGGATTTTTTCCGTGTAGACAGTAGCAGACCGTCAGGCACGCGTGTGGTGGGCGATGTTCACTATCCGTCGGCGAAGGAGCGTGCGGGGCACATCACCCCTGTCCCTGGAGGAGTCGGACCCATGACGGTAGCCATGCTGATGGAGGTGAGAGATTAAAAAACACAAATTTCAATTATATAAAAATGACGAAGCAGGACAAAATTTATTCCAGTCGATACCAAGTGGCCTGTAGAGTTAGCCACGCCCATCAGCACCAAAACCACGACCTCCCTCTTCTCCCTGCTGGTAAACCCGGCCGTAGTGTAAGAAACACTGTGTTATCCAATCACCCATCAGCTTTCACGGCTTTATTCCTCACATCTCATCACTTTTATCACCAGAACACCGTCAGGAGCGCCAAGACGTTTCTGCGGACGCACAGGCCGGGGGACTGGAGCACGACGTACAGAACGCTGAAGCCACAGAAACCTCAGCCAAGGTGCGTAAACACACAGAGGAGCACAGACGCGTTACAGGAGGAGCACAAACACAGGAGTCTCAAATAAAGCATCAAATCACTTCTGAAGGTGGATCATACTTTCCTCTTCTCCTTCCTCTTCTTCTTCTCCTTCTCCTTATTCCTCCTACTTCTTCTTCTCATTTTTCTTCTTCTCCTTCTTCTTCTCTTCTCCTTTTTCTTCTTCTCCTTTTTCTTCTTCTCCTCCTCTTCTCCTCATCTTCTCCTTCTTCTTCCCTTCTCCTTCTCCTTATCTCTTCTCCTTCTTCTTCTCCTTTTTCTTCTTCTCCTTCTCCTCCTCATCTCCTCCTCTTCTCCTTCTTCTTCTCTTTTCCTTCTTCTCCTTCTTTTTCCTTCTCCTCCTCTTCTTCTTCTTCTTCTCCTCCTTTTTCTTCTCTTCTCCTCTCTCTCCTTCTCTTCTCCTCCTTCTTCTTCTCGTTCTTCCTTCTCCTTCTTCTCTTCTCCTCCTTCTTCTCCTTCTTCTTCTCTTCTCCTTCCTTCTCCTTCTTCTCCTCCTTCTTCTCCTTCTTCTTCTCTTCTCCTTCTTCTTCTCCTTTTTCTCCTTCTCCTCCTTTTTTTCTCCTTCCTCCTTCTCCTTCTTCTTCTCCTCCTTCTTCTCCTTCTCTTCTCCTTCTTCTTCTTCTTCTTCCTTCTCCTCTTCTCCTTCTTCTTCTCTTCCTTCTGCTCCTCCTCTTCTTTCCTTCTTCTCTTTTCCTTTTTCTTGTCCTCCTTCTTCTCCTTTTTCTTTTTTCCTTCTTCCTTCTCCTTCTTCTTCTCTTCTCCTTTTTCTTCTTCTCTTCTCCTTCTTATTCTTCTCTTCTTCTCCTTTTATTCTTCTCTTTATTCTTCTCTTCTCCTCCTTCTTCTTCTCCTTCCACTTTTTCTTCCTCTCCCTCTTCCTCCTCCCCTGCTTCTTCCCCTTCATCTGCTTTTTCTTTTCCTTCTTCTTTTCCTTCCTCCTCCAGAGCAAATCATTCTTCTCCACCTCTCTCTATCCGTCACACCGATCACCTGCATGCCCTCCCTCACCACATCCATAAATCTCCTCTTAATCCTTCCTCCTCTTTTCCTACCAGGCAGTTTCATCCTCAACATTCTTCTACCAATATACCCTTCATCCCTCCTCTGCACAAGTCCGAACCATCTCAATCTGCCCTCTCTCACTTTATCCCCAAACGCTTGTACCCGTGCCGTCCCTCTAATATATTCATTTATAATTCTGTCCATTCTTGTCCCTCCCAGAGAAAATCTCAGCATCTTCATCCCTGACACCTCCAGCTCCGCCTCCACGTCAGCATAGCTGGTCTCACTACGGTCTTACACTTCTATCACAAATCACTCCATGTTCTCTTCTCCCCCCATTCCACCCTTCCTGCACCCTCTCCTTCACTTCTCTACCACACCTGGATAGTTCAGTATTTAAACTCATCTACCTCGCTCGCTCCCTCCCGAACCGCTTAATCCTTCTGAGGTCGCAGGGAGGCTGGAGCCTATCTCAGCCAACACTGAACCGCTCGCCAGTCCATAGTAGAGCCAACATACACACACACACAGCCATTCACACTCACACCTAGAGCCTAATTAACCTAATGTGCATGTCTTTGGACTGTGGGAAAAAACCTGAGTACCCAGAGGAAACCCTCACAAGCATAGAGAGAACACACAGAAATGCCCTCACCGAGCTCGAGACTCCATGTCATCTACTTAAGTAAATAAAGACTCCAGATGACCCGGATCCTAATCTTTACTCACAGTGATGCCCAGATCTCTCGCCGCGCTGCCCGGAAGCCTGTCGATCAGCTGGCGAAGGAAATAGGGCTGTTCCCGAAGGAATTCGAGCCGTATGACGGGAGCGGCGCGAGAGTGAGCGTGGACGTCCTGAAGCGACTCAGCAAACAGCCTGATGGGAAATACGTGGTGGTCTCTGGGTAAGATGAAATAAATCACCACCATGATTCTGACCAATCACAATTCAGAATTCAGCAGCGCAGAATTCAGCAACTTACAGAACCACCTCAGTCCCAAACCTTACACTGATATGATGTTTATTTCTATCTGAATAGAATAACGTCTAGGCCGCCGGCTGAAGGTCGGCGCACCGTCACTCTGGGGTTAGCGCAGGCTTTAGGAGGACGTTTAAAGCTCAACGCTCTTGCCTGTGTTAGACAACCGTCTCTACAACGGTCTTTAGGGGTCCGAGGTAAGGACGTTCATGTGCCCGGTGATGTGGTAACCATAGTTACAGTGATGCTTTACAGCGCTAGCACCGGTGTAATACAGACATGAAAGCTACAAGAATTAAAATAAGGTGCAGTACGTCATGTCATGTCATGTCAACTTTAGCAGAAATGACTAGAAAGCATTTATCGCGACTCCTGGCTGGTGTAAAGCGTTTAATAAAGTTGTGTGTGTTTCAGTTGTCATGAAGGACTGACGAAGGCGTCGTGTTGCCTTATTAACCGTTATTCCATGACTGGGAGTCGCGTATAAGCTAATAGCTTTACAAGTGGGCTAGTAGTCGTATCCGATCAGAGGGAGTGGAATAGCTGTTTTATTCTGTCCTCTCTTGGGTTTTTTTTTGAATGTTCAAGCCCTCGCCCAGAGTCGGCTGAGATGGGCGCCAGCCTCCTTATGTAATTAGGATTAAGTGGCTTAGAAAATGAATGAACGAATAGCTGATTTCCTTTAAGCACATCCGCAGCATTAAGACCATGTCATGGCTGATCTATCTATCTATTTATTTATTTATTTTTTGCTATACTGTATTAATCTGCAAGGGAAATTATTTCCTCTGCATTTGACCCATTCAAAGTGAGCACACACACACACGCACACACACACACATGGACAGTGAGCACACACACACTCGGAGCAGTTGGCTGCCACACACATTGCGGCACCCGGAGAGCAGTTGGGGGTTCGGTACGTTGCTCAAAGACACTTCAGCCATGAAAGTAAAGGAAGGGAAGGTGCAGCTCACTCCCCCCCACCACCACACATTTTTCCTGCTGGTTTGGGAATCAAACCAGTGACCTTTAGGTCCCAAACCCGCTTCTCTAAGCATTAGGCCACGGCTGCCTCTTATAAATATTATATCATCGTATGAAATTATAAACAGGAACCTTTATTATTAAAATGAAATCAGTGTGTGATGAGTAAAATTTAAATGTAAACTCTGTTATAAACTGTTTTTAAACAGGAGTCGTTGTTGGAGGTGGATATTCCCAGATTGCCATGGAGGAGGTGAGTGTGTGTGTGTGTGTGTGTGTGTGTGTGTGTGTGTGTGTGTGTGTTTCTTAATGTAGCACACAGATCTGGATATAATAATTTAATGAATTTAACGTTAGTGTGTGCGTGTGTGTGTGTGTGTGTGTGTGTGTGTGTGTGTCAGGCCAGTTTCCGGTTCACAGGAGACTCTGAGGCTGTTTCAGTGTCCAGCGACCTCATCATGGACACCATCACAGTTTACTGTCACTATGAGGCCAAACTGTCTGACCAGGTTTAATTAGTGCAGTGTGTGTGTGTGTGTGTGTGTGTGTGTGTGTGTGTGTGTGTGTTGATGTGTTTGACCTCAGTGTCCCCTGTTTTTAGGCTTTGTTTGACATCTTGGTGCCTCTGAGATGTGATCACCGGGTGTTCTCCCCATCCCAGCTCAGAAGGTTACAGGTATAACAGAGCAGTAGTGCTCATAAAGCTCTATAACACCTACACACAGCCTTCATGATATAAACACAAACATGTGGAGTATATTTAGTGCTTGGCTTTAACTCTCTCTGATTAATAATCTGTGTGATTTTAATAATAAAAGATCTCGACCCCGCCCCTGAGCCTGAGGCCCTGTAGTTGTTGATGTCAGAGAGTTAAAACCGCTCAGCGGTCACCAGGATGTTGTTGTGTGTGCAGAGACTCGGTGTGGAGAAATCCGACCCCTGTGCCCTGACTCCAGACGAGATCGGACGCCTGGTCCGGTTGGACATTGACCCAGACGTCCGGAGGGTATGTGTCGTCACCGTTAGGATGCTGTGAGCGGTTCCCTTGATCACAGCACGTGTAGAGGAGTTTCATGTAGCGTGTTTGTATTTTATGACTGGTGATGGATGTGAATGTTGTGAATGCGCTGCAGGACCGCGAGTCTCTGGACAGTGAGATTGCGGCCATCGTCTCCCTAAGCAGGAGCGTAGAGGAGCTGCAGGACAGACTCGCTCGGATAGTGGTGGCTAACAGCACATCAGGAGAGCCTATAACCACTGAGGACCTGGTGTGTGTGTGTGTGTGTGTGTGTGTGTGTGTGTGTGTGTGTGTGTGTGTGTGTGTGTGTAAGGAGGATACAGGATGTGCTGGAGCAAGTGTTATTTGAAGTGGGGGTAGAGAAAAAGAGTGAGAAAGAGAGGGGGTGAGAGAGGGTAATTAAGCTGGGGGGTGTGAGAGAAAGCAAGAGAGAGAGATGAGAGTGGGTGTGAGAGAGAGAGGGGGTGAGAAAGAAAGAAAGTGAAAGAGATGAGAGTGAGGGTGTGAAAAAAGGTGTGAGAAAGAGAGAATGAGAGAGATGAGAGTGGGTGTGTGAGAG
>JAQMYF010000017.1:1262518-1287518 GCA_030014195.1 Neosilurus mollespiculum
CACTATCTCTCTCTCTCTCTCTCTCTCTCTCTCACTCTCTTTCTCTCTCTCTCGCTCTCTCTCTCTATCTATCTCTCTCTCTCCCCCCCCCCTCACTCTCTCTCTTTCTCCCCTCACTCTCTCTCACTCTCTTTCTCTCTCTCTCTCTCTCTCTCTCTCTCCCCAGGGAACCCCTGTCTTTCTTCATACCAGTCCATTAGCTGATGTCACTTGGGGCTTTCCATCCACCATGGCAGATAAAATGGCTCTTAAATTGGTGGGGTCTCAGGGTTTTGTGGGTGAGACCTGCTCTGTCACTTTACACTCTTGCGCAGGAGACTTTTATTCGAGTTGCTCTTCATCCCGAAGCTACACACATACCAAAATCTCCAGTGGTCGGTTCAAGGCACAAGGAGAACATACAGACTCCGCACAGACACGCCCTTGCCGAGCCCGGGACTCGAACCCAGGATGTGCTACCTACTCCACTCCATCGCCGTCAGAAAATACACAGTATTGAATTTATATGAGTGATATTAAAAGTGTAAACATGTGGAACCCCCCCCCCAAACCCCCCAGCCCCCGTAACGTTTCCTCTTATTTTCAGAATTAGAGCATTTTTATTTCCTCCCCTTACAAAAAAACACGTGTTTTAAAAATTATTGCCCCCCAACTAGTCTGGGTCACCTCTCCATATTTCACTACTGAGTCATCACTAACATTTTTTAGAGGAAAAGGTTTGGAAATAGAGTTTAATAGGAATGTAGAGTTCAGTTTTTTAGTCTCTGCAGTGAAATATTTTCACACATAACCCTGATTTAATGGAATGAACACGTGTCTCCACTTTCACCTCGATCAGTCACGGAGACGCCGCACTGTGAGAACTTCTTCAGCATCATGTGCCGCACCACAGGCCTGCGACCACACGTGCTGGTCTTGGTGACGTCTGTACGAGCCCTGAAGGTGTGCGGCGGCGGCCCGCAGGTGAGACTCGCTCCCTCTTTAAAAGCGAAAACGCCTTAGGAGAGATTTATAACGTCTTTCTGTGATTGTATATCTGAGATCATGTCACGTCATGGTGAATGTGAACGTGATTGTGAGCTCCAGGGGGCGGTGTTGTCTGAACTACAGCAGAATCAGGAGAACAAATCAGGAAAGAGTGTGTGTGATCCTGCAGGACTTTACTCGCCGTCTTTAAATATTCACTGCTTTGTGCAGATATTCACTGTGGGTTTCCTCCGGGTACTCCGGTTTCCTCCCACGGTCCAAAAACATGCCCATTAGGTTCATTGGCTGTTCCAAATCGCCCCTAGGTGTGAGTGTGAATGGCTGTATGGGTTTCTGCCCTGCGATGGTCTGGTAACTTGTCCAGTCACTGAGTCGGCTGAGATGGGCGCCAGCCTCCCCGCGACCCTAATTAGGATTGAACGGCTTAGAAAATGAATGAATGAATATCACCATGTACATGATTTAAATAGAAACACACACTGCACAGTCCTGATCCCGATCAACTCACTCATCTGGTTAATTTATCGCTCTCTGCAGCCTATCACAGCCGACTCTGGGTGAAGGTGAGGTACACCAGTCTATCACAGGACAGCACACACACACACAACCCTTCGCACTCACACCTAGGGGCAATTCGAAACTGGCAGTTAGCCTACTGGGCATGTTTTTGGACTGTGGGAGGAAACTGGAGTACCCAGAGGAAACCCACACAAATACGCGGGGAAGATGCAAACTCCACACAGAAACACCCTCGCCAAGCCCGAGACCCGAACTGTTAGGGTTATACAGAGGGAGAAGGATCCACACGCAGACACACGCTCGTGGTCAAAAAACAGGCAAAGGTCAGAGATATCCAAGAAGGCAAAAACAGAGGCAGAGGAATCCAAAAATCACAAAAAGTTAGCAAGAATGGTCAAGGAACAGGCAAGGTCAAAAACCACTGGGCAGAGATATAAACAAACACTGGAAAGGCTCAGGAGAAACTTCGGCACGATCTGGCAAAGCTTGTGGGGAAATACAGGGCTTATATACACAGACAAGTGAGGCAGGCAACCAGGCACAGGTGAGCGCCATGAGTCTGTGGAACGCCAAAGGGGGCAAACAAAAGCACATAATACCAGAACACAGAGTTAACTAGCAGGAGTACTAACCCGAACCTGGAACCTTCTTGCACATTAATATCATTAGAACAATATCACCGTAAAGTTTGTTGCTGAAACCCTTCAAAGAAAAGCTACCAATCACAGAATAACCCGAGTCACAGTGTGTACCCATAAACCCCCTCTCCGCATCATAACACAGATGCACCGCTACACAAGTATAAATCCAGCGATAATCCTCTTCAGCAGAGGCGTGAGATCATATCAGCTCCACGCTTAGCCATCCTACACACTCCACACACACACACACACACATACACACTACGTACCCACACACACACACACACACACACTCCGCACCCACACAAACACACACACACTCCGCACCCACACAAACACACACTCCACACACACACACACACACACACTCCGCACCCACACACACACACAAACACACACACACACACACACACACTGTATAATGAAGCATTAATGCCATAATAATATTTGCTTCTTTTCTATCTGTGGTAGAATCTCCTGTCTGGGAGCGTGCGTTAAAAATACAGTGAGATTGTTTGTTTGTTTGTTTGTTTGTTTGTTTGTTTAGATCACAGCAGGCTTTCCTTTACCTGAACAGTATTTAAAGCAGGTAAAACTTGCTCTCGTGCTATATTTTAATTTATATATTTATTAATGTATTTTATTTCGATATCATTCGGGGACAGTGTGGCCCCCGGGGTCTGGATGGTCCAAACACAAATTCTGGTTTGTTTGTAGAACCTGGAGCTGCTGGAGAACGGCTGTGCTCACCTGAAGAGGCGGTTAGAGACGGCGAGGACGTACGGCGTACCGGTGGTGGTGGCTGTAAACACCTTCAGGTCAGAAAGTGTCGATTGATTCTCCAGAACAGCAGCTTTGACAGTAGTGCAGGTTTATATTAACGCATTTCTTTGGATATGTTATGGTTTCTGTAGTGACACATCGAAGGAAGGAGTCTCCAGTGTGAGTGTTTTGGATCAGTGTAGAACGTGTGTAATTATTTCATTAACTCGGTGTGTAGTTGTGACTCTGAGGCGGAGGTGGAGATGGTGTGTAATCAGGCGAAGAGGTTCGGAGGGGTTGAGGCTGTACGGTGCAGCAGTTGGTCTGAAGGGGGCGCTGGAGCGCTGGAGCTGGCGCACGGTGTTCAGAGAGCGGCCGAGATCCAGGGCACGCTGCACTTCCCCTACGAGCTGCAGGTACGGTGAGGGTTCACAAACTGTTCACTCCCTGAAAATATTTTAATTGGGCAAATTATTTACATTCCTGTCAAGTTTAATACCACCACCAACACCAACAATATCTTCTCCACTCCTCCACCTCCACCACACCATCACCACATCCACCCCTCCACCTCCACCACATCCACCCCTCCACCATCACTACAACCACCCCTACACCTCCACCACAACCACCCCTCCACCACATCCACCCCTCCACCTCCACTACAACCACCCCTACACCTCCACCATAACCACCCCTCCACTTCCACCACACCCACCCCTCCAACTCCACCTCAACCACCCCTCCACTTCCACCAGCTCCATCACACCTTCACCACAACCACCCCTCCTCCTCCACCCACCACACTTTCACCTCCACCACACCTCTACCATAACCACCCCTTTTTCATCACCTCCACCTCTGTCGCCTTCCCAACACTTATCACCACCTCATCCTTCACCACATCCACCCCTCTACCTCCACCACAACCACCCCTCCACTTCTACCACAACCACCCCTCCACCTCCACCACACCCACCCCTCCACTTCCACACAACCACCCCTCCACTTCTACCACACCCACCCCTCCACTTCCACCACAACCACCCCTCCACTTCCACCACAACCACCCCTCCACCTCCACCACAACCACCCCTCCACTTCTACCACACCCACCCCTCCACTTCCACCACACCCACCCCTCCACCTCCACCACACCCACCCCTCCACCACAACCACCCCTCCACTTCCACACAACCACCCCTCCACAAAAAAAAACATACATTTTAATAAACAAGAAAATAAATGAATGAAAATGTAATCAAGAGTTGAATTAATTACCAGAGTGAAGTGTAATTATGTAATTGAGTAACGGGCCATAATTTCGTTTTCAGACTCTGAGTAATAAAACAGATTTACTTCTTCCCATGACTAAACTTTTAAAGGTCATCAGCATTAGTATGCGAAGACGAATCTCTGTGTAGATGATCATAATCTCCTGAGACTGATTTTTGTATTTATTAATTGAACAGCAGAGTTTTATCACCAGCGCACTCTGAGACACACAGCAACGCTCATTATCACCTCTGGCATTGAGCTGTTTCATTATCAGCACAAATTTATCAAATTCAACACATCACAGAGCACTCAGGAGCACCATCAGAGGGGACACGACCACACACGTGTCCCTGCAGTTCAGTGTGGGGTGAGATGGGGTTGTGTGTGTGTGTGTGTGTGTTTGGTAATTAATAGTTTCTGATTATTTTTTCAGATGCCTGTGATTGATAAACTGAGAAAAGCAGCTGGGCAGATGTTTGGTGCTGAAGATGTGGAGCTGTCACCTAAAGCTAAAGAGAAGCTCGGACTTTATATAAAACAGGTAGGTTTCATTCAGAGTCCCAACAATGAATATCTCTAATTAAAGTACCCGGGTTTAACCAATCAGGGCTCATCACATTTGAGGTAATAAAATGAGGTGACAGCAGCACGATGGTGTAGTGGTTAGCACGTCTGCGTCACAGCAAGGGGTCCTGGGTTCGAGTCCCGGGCTCTGGTTTCCTCCCACAGCCCACAAACTTGCACGTGTGTGTGTGTGTGTGTGTGTGTGTGTGTGTTGGTACTGCAATGGACTGGTGAGCTGTTCAGGGTGTACCCTGCCTGTGCTCAGAGCTGGATGAGAAGTTCCAGCCTCCCCGCAACCCTAATAGGATTAAGCGGTTCTGCAGAGAAATTAATAAATGAATGAAATTATATGAGATAATTTGAGATAATGAGAGAATATGAGAAAATTTGAAATAGGGAGATAATGAGATGATTTGAGATAATTTGAGATAATTGGATTATTTGTGATCATTTGAAATAGTGAGATAATGAGATGATTTGTGGTAATTTGAAATAGTGAGATAATTTGAGATAATGAGATTATTTGAAATAGTGAGATTATTTTAGATAATGAGATAATTTGAAATTATTTGAAATAGTGAGATAATGAGATGATTTGTGGTAATTTGAAATAGTGAGATAATTTGAAATAGTGAGATAATTTGAAATAGTGAGATTATTTGAAATAGTGAGATAATCTGAGATAATGAGATTATTTGAAAAAGTGAGATAATTTGAGATAATTAGATAATTTGAAATTATTTGAAATAGTGAAATAATTTGAGATAATTAGATTATTTGAAATAGTGAAATAATTTGAGATAATGATTATTTGAAATAGTGAGATAATTTGAGATAATTAGATTATTTGAAATAGTGAGATAATTTGAGATAATTAGATAATTTAAAATTATTTGAAATAGTGAGATAATTTAAGATAATTAGATTATTTGAAATAGTGAAATAATTTGAGATAATGAGATTATTTGAAATAGTGAGATAATTTGAGATAATTAGATGATTTGAAATAGTGAGATAATTTGAGATAATTAGATAATTTGAAATTATTTGAAATAGTGAGATAATTTGAGATAATGAGATTATTTGGGATTATTCAATCCTAATCCAATCCACGAACAAAACAACCACATGGCTTTGATGCTAATTTCCTTGCTGTGGTCCTCACAGGGCTTTGGAGATTACCCAGTGTGCACCATGGAGAGTCACACATGTACGAGTAATGGTGCTGAAATGAAGGTGCTGCCGGTTTCAGATCTCCATGCCTACGCAGGAGCAGGATTTCTCCACTTTGTGCCAAACATGGTGAGTTTCACACCCTTTACACCCTCTGTTCCTGAACTCCTCACACACTCACACTGTAGTCGTGTAAAGATTCATCAGAACTGAGACTCAGTCCTTGGAAATATGTTTCATTTTTTATATATATATATATATATATGGAAAAGTGTAAGGGAAGGAGGCGTGGCCTTTGTATAGGGTGCTAAAAGAGGCGTGGCTTCTCTTCTGTCAGCCAAGATGAAGAAAGTGAAAAGGGTGTGGTCACTGTCACTGTGAAAGAGGTGTGTATTTTGTTCCTGTCAATCTCAGTACAGGAGGCATGGCCTCTGTTCCCTTTATGTTTTCTCTGAAATAGGCGTGGCCTTTGTGCATGTCAGTGCCCCCGAAAGATGGGAAGGAGGCGTGGCTGGTACATGCTGGTATGTAACAGTGAAAGGCGTGAACGTTTGAGTCTGTCACTTTGAGTAAAGAGGTAGAGGAGGTGTGGCCTCTGTGCCAGTACCAGTAAAAGAGGTGGTGTGGGTGTGGCTACTGTGCATGTTAATTCTCTTAATAAATGCTTAAGATGAGTTGTTTATAGGTGCCGGAGGAAGAGGTGATGAGGGTGTGGCCAGGGTATGCCAGTCCCTGCGAAGGAGGCAGGGCCTTTGTGTTTGTTAGTTCCATTAATGGAGGTGTGGCCTTTGTTTCTGAGAATCTCAGTAAAAAATAGGCGTGGTCTTTACACCTGTGAACAAGGTGGAAACAATCCCTTTAACAATCCCGAAAGTAGGAAGGGCTTCTGTGCTCATCAATATTAGATATCAATATTACACGGGGGCGTGGCCTATATTCTGTCTTTGTTAGGCTCACTGAGAGCATTGTCTTTTGTTTTCTGTCTGTCGTTCTCAGTGAAAGAGGCGTGTCCTTTCTTCTGTTTGTCAGTGCTGGTGTAAAAACACTGAGAAGGCGGGGCATCTGAGTCTGTGAGTCATAGCGAGGGAGGTGAAAGTGGGTGTGGCTGTTGAGAATATCAAGACATGTGGTATTATTCTGTCCTTATAAATCCCTGTAACGGAGCTGAAGGAGGCGGGGCCTCTGTTCCTGCCAGTGCCAGTGGAGGAGGCGCGGCCCCTCGACATGTCTGTAGCGTTGTTGTTATTATTATATAAAGTCGTGGTACTAAGGTGACGGAAATTCTAAGCTGTGTGTAGTTTTAAATAAAAAAACGTACTTGTTTATTTTCCGGAGAACTTTCCGGGAGTTTTGTTCGTGAGAATAAAATGTCAATAAAATCCTGAACACACTCTGTAACGTATCTCACACACACACACACACACACAGAGAGAGTACGGCGAGTGTGGGGGGGGTCGGTGGGGATGAGTCAACGGTGCTGATGAGTCTGAGAGAATGTGCCTCACACCGGTCACACGTGGAGCGGATATTTTTATCCAGACGTGTTGCTAGGTTGCAAGTCTGCACAGAGCTTCAGAACCTCAGCGAACGCCAGCATTGATCCGAGTGACCTGAACACATTCCCAGGATTTAGAGATCAGCTCTTCTTTCCAGCATCTTCACATTTCTCTCCTCCTGCGTGTTTTAAATATAAATGTGTGTTCATGTCAGCAGAGTCTCCGCTACAGATACGAACAGATGGTGTTATTCATTCCATGTTGCTGTTGTTTGTTTGTTTTGGGTTTTTTTTTTTCATACTAAAGACAGGACAGGTTTTTTAAAATTAATTATAAAAACATTAATTACAATTAGAAGGTCCTGGGTTCGAGTCCCGGGCTCAACGAGGGCGTTTCTGTGTGGGGTTTGCATGGTTTTCTCCCCCAGTCCAAAGACATGCACACTAGGCTATCTTGCTGTTCCAAATCACCCCCAGGTGGGAGTGTGAGTGTGAATGGTTGTGTGTTTGTGTGTGTGTGTGTTGCCCTGTGTGTTGCCCTGGCGAACTGTTCAGGGTGTACCCCGCCCTCGCCCAGTGTCGGCTGAGATGGATGATGAATGAATGAATCTCAGCTCTTCTTATTTTCTAAGCCGCTTTATTCTTTATTAGGGTCATGGGGAGGCTGGAGCCTATCTCAGCCGACTCTGGGCAAAGGCGGGGTACACCCTGAACAGCTTGCTTGTGTGGGTTTCCTCTGGGTACTCTGGTTTCCTCCCACAGTCCAAGGGCATTTACTTTAGCATATTTGGAAGTCCAAAATGTCATCCAAGTTTGAGTGTGGCTGTGATGGCCCTGCGATAGTCTGGCGATCCCTTTAGGGTGGACCCTGTCTTCACCCAAAGTCGGCTGAGATAGGCTCCAGCCTCCCCGCGACCCTGTTAGTAGGATGATGATGACGTGGTCCTGGGTTTGAAACCCGAGCTCGGTTAGAGTGTTTCTGTGTGGAGAGTGTTTCTTGTGTTTGTGTTGCCTGGTTGTGAACTGGTGAGTTGTTCAGAGTGTACCCCGCCTTTCCCTTGAGTCGGCTGAGATGGGCTCCGGCCTCCCCGCGGCCCTGGTAGGATTAAGCGGTTTGGTGACTGAATGAATGTTATTTCTGTCCACACTTCTATTTAAAATGAAGGGTGGGGTTATTAGACCAGTTTGACACCTTCATAAACCCTTTATGGCTGATAAACATACATATCTGTTCATGAAGGCTTATGTCACTAGTGCTTGTTGTTATATATAAAATTAAACCTTATTATTACCATCATGTGACCCTGTTGTGACCCTGTCGTGACCCTGGTATACCATGATCCACAGCATGCCCCTCCTTTTACTTTCATGAACTCTGTTACAGAAAAAGAGGCGTGAAGATCCGGCGTGGCCACGGTTTCTTGTCGACAGTCACCGCGAGGGGAACAGTTAAGCGCTCCTGTGTTTCAGGTAACTTTATACCTTTCCTTTTTTTTCCAGTACGACAATTTATAATGTGGGGGCGCCATGGCGGCATAGTGGTTAGCATGGCCACCTCAAAGTAAGTGGGTCCTGGGTACGAGCCCCGTGCTTGGCGAGGGCGTTCCGCTGTGGAGCATGTGCGGGTTTCCTCCGAGTACTCCTGTTTCCTCCTACAGTCAAAAGACATGTATGTTAGGCTAATTGGATTGTCTGGATTGCCTTGTGAATGTGAATGGTTGTGTGTGTGTTTCTTGGCCCTGTGATGGACTGATGAGCTGTTCAGGGTGTACCCCGCCTTCACCCAGAGTCGGCTGAGATAGGCTCCAGCCTCCCCATGACCCTAATAAAGAATAAAGCAGCTTAGAAAATGAGAAGAGCTGAGATTCATTCATTCATCATCCATCTCCCATCTCAGCCGACACTGGGCGAGGGCGGGGTACACCCTGAACAGCTCGCCAGGGCAACACACAGGGCAACACACACACATAAACACACAACCATTCACACTCACACTCTCACCTGGGGGTGATTTGGAACAGCAAGATAGCCTAGTGTGCATGTCTTTGGACTGGGGGAGTAAACCAGGGTACCCGGAGGAAACCCATGCAAGCGCAGGAAGAGCATGCAAACTCCACACAGAAACGCCCCGAGCCCTGGAATCGAACCCAGAACCTTCTTGCCGCCAAGAGCTGAGATGAAAATTTTGAAATGTTTTGCTTAATTTAAAAACACAAAGGTAGTCCAGTGGGTTCTTCATATAACCAAAGCACATAATCCAATAAACATCACCTGACATAAAGATACACTAATACAACACCATGTTTATGTCACGTGACCCAGACGTTCTACTGCTGGGGGTGTATTCACTAAGAACCTGTAAGGAAACGTTAATGTTAGGATAACGTCCACGGGTCCTAGAGCTGATATTTTTCTAAGCATGTAGAGTCAGGATGGTAGATGATGGTTGGCTCGTGATCAGTCGGTTGTGGTGAAGGTTCGGGGCTCTTCACTGGGTTTATTTTCTATTTCAGGATCTCCGGAGAAACGGAAGTCGTGCTCCGTGAGGCTTCTGTCTTTCACGGTTCCTACATATTATCTGACCTGTCCATCAAGAGAAGCAGCTGCACTGAAGCAGCGTGCGTGTGTGTGTGTGTGTGTGTGTGTGTGTGTGTGTGTGTGTGTGTGTGTGTGTGTGTGTGTGTGTGTTTGCGTGCGTGCGTGTGTGTGGTTTAATAATATGACTAAAGCACTAAAGCGAACACATCCTGCTGTGATTTAAACGCCAAATACTGGTTTCATCCATCACAAGCCCAGATGTGTTTACTTTATTTATTGGTCAGTATTTTTATTTAAAGTCATTAACACCAGTAAATGTTATTATTCAATTTTAATAATATTCCTTAGTATATACTACATGGGAAAGGTGCAATCTGATTGGTTCTCAGGATTTAAAACCTTATTATCATTAATTCAGTTTTAATTCATAGTCATGTTTTCGTTTTTTGTCTCTACGGCTCACTCGCTCTCAGATCCGTGTACGCGCTAAAGTCTTAAAGTCTTAAAGTCTTAATTTAAAGTCTAAACTGCTTTAAATTTTTAAATTTTGGAGTTGTTTTGTGTAAGGAGTCTCCAGTGTCGGTGATTTTGTAACAGTCTGAGGTAAAGCTGTAACCTTACGTTTTTAGCACAGAGGTGTTTATAGCTGCTTTTACATGGGTGGCGGTAACAAACTTGCACCAGGATCGACTTGCACCCGCAAGTTGCACCCACTTTCCATTCTTAAATCACCGGCGAGCAGGAAGCTGGAGGGACGACACGCAAGCAATCCACTGGAGAAGAACCACCCAGCTTCTGCGGAAGCCCGTTAAACAACCTGAAGGACGCTGCTGTGCACGCGTAACCCCTTCTACTTCTCACCGATTGTGTTCAGATGGCGGGTTGCGCCCGGAACAAGATGTTCTCTCACAGCTTACGCCACCTCAAAAAGTGGAGCAAGTTGCACCCACTGGTGTCACATTGTTCTGAAACAAATCATTTTTACGCAGGCAGTTCAGCAGCTCCGCCGCAAGTGTCCGTGTAAAAGCAGCTTAAATTAGCATTAAGCTTTTTATGGTTTCTTGGTAACATAAGCTGTTTGTTTGTTTGTTTGTTTGTTTGTTTGTTTTTAGTCATCTCAACATGAATAGAGTGATAAGAGACCCCGGTGAGCTGATGGCTGTTTAGAGCTGTTCTAATGTGAATGTAAACAGAAATGAACTTGAAACTTGAACTGAAAAATGTTCTTTCATTTTAAAAATCTAAAAAGTATTTGAATCCTTGGCACCTTGTTTTTGTATTAAACATTTCTGGAAGCTACAACCACGAATCTTAGAGCCACTCTTAATGTTTTTCTGGGGTAAAAATACTGTTTTCATTCATTTCCTGGTAGGATATTACAGTACAGTCCGGTTACTACGCGTATGTCGGGGTCCAGTGCACCTCAACGCATATTAAGCGAGACCGCATTTTAGCATTTTTGCTAATATTTTTCAATATAACATGCGAGTGTGAATGCGCTTTGTGTGTGTGGGTGTGAAAACTACCATGGATCAAAGCAGAATGGCGTCATGTCGCTCTAATATGGTCAATTACAAAAAATGGGTTTTTTGGTCATCTCCATGTTACAAATTTGGGGTCCATTTGGTGGTTGCATGTTATGCGTAAATGCATTTTAAAGAAGCGCGTATTAACCTTATTCGACTGTAATAATAATATGTTTCTAATAATATATCTGCTTTAAATTTCTGTATTCTGAAAATACCCATCTATTTTTATATGTTATTATCTTTACGCTGTAGTTCTGTGACTTTATCGGTGGAGTTTTTTTCTTCCTCGAGTGTACTGTATATTTCTACGTTGTTTTTGCTTCTTTTCCCTTTAAGTTGAAGCTTCTCCACGTCTTTGGGGTCTCCTGTCTTTAGCACTTCTGCACTCAGGCTTTAAGGATCATTTCTATAAACTATAAATGGCTCTGCGGACTCGTACTACTTAGGCGACACAAACGCGTTTATGATCATGTGAGTTCCAGGTGAAAATATAAGAGTGTGTGCGGTGTAATAGCGCATGGAGTGCGTGATTTTATTTCACAGTCAAATGGATAATATTTTTAGATGTGTTTATTTGTGATATGAATAAATATACAGAGAACTTATGGAGCGACTTATAAAGAATTTAATTCAGCTGTGAAATCCGTCTGCATTTACGGAAATGCTCCTTTTTTTTTTCATGTAAATTCTCATTTCCTTGCTTGATTCTTAAACATGATAAAAAAGGAATCAGCCCATCAAAAACACGCAAAAAAAAAAAATCCAACTGTATTTACTCAATATTACTTACAAAAGCCAAGTAAGAGATATAACAGCCAACACTTCAGAAAAAACACAATCACTGAGATTGTTCAACAATCACCCCCTCATTAAAATACTAGGTGTACCTAATCACCTCCTCCACTGCACACCAACATAATTGGCCTCCACCTGTGATCAGTTGTAATCATTCTGTTCATTCTGATTATTTCTGTACAAGAACAGCTATTCCTGGAGCATTCCAGTGCCTGGAAGAGTTACTGAAAGCAAACAGTCAACTATGGGTGGCAAGGCACTGTCAAAAGAACTTAATAAAGTTGTGGACAGGCACAAGGTAAGAGATGGATACAAAAAATCCAAAGGCTTTATCAATCCCTAGAAGCAAAAAACGTCCATAATCAAGAAGTGGAAAGTCTTTGGTACCAGTAGGTCCCTTCCTGGATCAGGCTGTCCCTCCAAACTGAATGAACTGGTGAACGAGGCTACCAAGAGGCCTATGGAAACTTTTAATCGGTTAGCAAATGGTTATTGTGTGCATGTGTTTCTCTACAGCAGGGACTCATCGTGACAGAAGGAAAAATGAATGGAGTAAAATACTGTCAAATTCTTGAGGAAAACCTGCTGCCGTCTGCCAGCAATTTATCACCGGGAAGAAGGTTCACCTTCCAACATGGTAATGATGAGAAGTTGACCTCACAGTGGCTGAAAAAGAAAAATGGCTGAGTCAGGACTCAGAATTAAACCCTATTTGAAATCTGCGGAATGACTTGAAGATTGCAGTTGAACAACATCACCATCCAATGGGGGTTGGGGGTGGGGGTGCTGTCAACACCAAGAAATGTGAATATTTCGAAGGGGTGATTATTTTTTATACCTGGTCTGTGTTTACATTTTTACAATATGTGATTAATTTTTTTTACGCGTAGGAATTTTTGTGCTCATATCACATTCCACAGATGACGCTGCCGCGGTCGGTGACGTTTTTGAAATCTTCGATAAAAATCTAAATAAGATCCTCTAAACCCCACTTAATTACTTTTTTCTTGCTGAGATATCGACATAACGAGTCGGTCGTGACGTCAGCGGCAGCGCGGCTATAAAAGTCATTTGGATGACGTCATTGGGAACTGTCAGTCAGGTGGTTGCTATGGAAACTGATGAGCGCATGGTGCAAACAGAGCTTCTCACATACACACGCATACAGTACAGGCACATGCACTCACACATCGAGCTCCATCAGCGCGCGCTCCAGTACGCAGGTAGGTGATGGTGATGTTTGTGGCTTTTAATGCTTTTAAATAATTTTGATAACGAACAGTCTGAGTTTAAACATTTCAGAAAATAAAACAATTAAATCTGATGCTCTGCTTCTGCAAATGAGCTCAAAATACAGACTGGAAACTTTATTCTACAGGAAGGCTGTGTGTCCTCTACACGTTTTACTATTTATTACTAAAATGCTATAGAAATGTCTAACAAATTGTAAAGTGCTTCAGTTTATTATTATTATTATTATTATTATTATTATTATTATTATTATAGAGTGGCACAGTGGTGTATTGGTTTGCACGACCGCCTCAGGCTCGGTGAGGGCGTCTGTGTGGAGTTTGCATGTTCACCTAGTGCTTGTGTGGGTTTCCTCCAGGTACTCCGGTTTCCTCCCACAGTCCAAAGGCACATTAGGCTAATTGACTGTTCCAAACTGCCCCTAGGTGTGCATGAGAGTGTGAATGGTTGTGCGTGTGTTGCTGTGTAATGGACTGGTGGGCTGTTTTGTGTGTACCCCACCTCCACCCTGAGTTGGCTGAGATAGGCTCCAGCCTCCCTGTGACCCTAAAAGGATTAGTCAGCTCGGCATATGAACGAATAAATTATTGATGATGATGATGATAATAACTTGTTGTTTAAATAATAATAGGTGTATATAATAATAATAGTAGGTGGCGCTATAGTTGTGATGTAAAACTATAGAACCTGCGTGCTAAACTAGCTAATATAACTCCAAATGTGGTTCCTCGAGGGGTTTTTTGGGGGGTGCCTGGCAGTTTTAACTTTATAAAACAGCTCTGATGCTCTCTGAGGTCTTGTGGTATGATTATAATATAATATATGAATATTACTTTCTGTGTTTTGGCCTCCAGTTAGCATGACGTCAGTGATCCACTCACAGAAAACCAAGCGTTTTGAAAAGTGGTCACTGTTTTCACTTTTATTCATGAAATCATGTTTTTATATTTTTATAAAGAAGCTTATTCACAGCATGATCCCGCGTGTGCTAGGGTTTCATTTAATTGCGGCTGTTGGCCTGGTCGTTCGTTTCCCTTCTGTAATTCCTCCCTGTAGTCGTTCACAGTTCCACCTCATCATACGAAGTCGTGATTGTCGTGTTTCCGTTTAGAAAACTCAAAATCTTGGTCAAAAACAACTTCTAACCTCATTCCGGAGTCACTGTCCCGGTGTGTCCATATGAGCATTTTAAATTGCTTTTGAATGCAGGTTGTTATTATTATTTTTTTTTTATGTTGAAATGGAGAGCTCAAAATTATATTTCCAAACATGTCTGTACATATATTTCCTTTTGGAGAGCTTCCCACAGATGGATAAATAAAAGAACAAGAGCACCCGGAGAGCGTAAACCTCCACCAAGCTCACTAATACCCAATATAAACCAACAGATCAAAAATGATTCTATCTCAAAATGTTAAAGAATCTTTAAAAAAATTCCTGGATCCAGAATTTGATCCGGATCATCTCCAAAATCGAACAGGGGTCTTCCTCGTACAAAGCTCCGCCTCTGGTAGAAATTTCATGAAAATCTTAATATAACTTTTAGCTTTATCCTGCTTCAAGGTTTTAAGGTGTATTTTTTAAAAAGTTATCTAAAGTTAGTGATATTTAAATATTTCAGATGAAATAGGAGGTCCCTAATTTACATATTAATAAATATTTGTACATCCTTTTATTTTAAATGAGGTTAAAGCTCTAGAAATAGCTCCAACTGTTTTTAGTTTATTCCTGAACGTTGCAAGGTAACTGTGCGCGCGCGTGAGTGTGTGCGTGTGTGGGTGTGTGTGTGTGTGTTCTATTTGAGCACAAAGTGTTCATTAAGTTTAATCTATAACACCAGGCTCCTGGAGGAAAAACAGCATCTGTGTTTACCAGCATTGCTTGTGGTTTTTATTCGCAGAAGAACACAGTCAGTAAAGTCAGTAGAGCAGCTTATTATTCTAAGAGGTGTGTGTGTGTGTGTGTGTGTGTGTGTGTTATATTTAAGGATATGAAGTTCAGTGAGACTCGTGAATGTACTGAAACTCTTAATTATATAGGTTTGACTCTGAAGTTTATGATTCAATTCAGGACTCGGTTCAAAACTGATTTGATTCGTTCATTCAGTCACTGACTGACCCACCTACTCTTATTCGGGTCGCAGGGAGGCTTGAAGCTATGTCAGCCGACTCCGGGCCAAGCTGGGGTACACCCTGCACAGCTCACCAGACTATCTCAAGGCAACACACACACACTCACACACAAAAACATTCACACTCACACTTAGGGACAATTTTGAACAGTCAATTAGCCTAATGTGCAAGTCTTTGGACCATGCGAGGAAACCAGATTACCCAGAGTAAACCCACGCATGCATGGCGAGAACATGAAAGCTCCACACAGAAACGCCCTCGTCGAGCCCGGAGATCGAACCCAGGACCTTCTTGCTGTCAGGTGGACGTGCTAACCACTACACCACCATTTAACGAAACGTAATTTTTACATTTTTATTCTAATAAAAAATGATCTAATTCAGATTTTTTTATGTTGTTGTTGTTCTTGCATTTCAGCCGTCATTAAGATCTGTCGAAGACGGCATTTCCAAAATAATCCTTTGATGTTTCTTACAACGGTTCTTATATATATATATATATATTTCTTATAACGGTTCCTTACAGCTACTGGAGGAACCGTGTTACCACTTAACTCATGGCGAGTGAAGAACGCAACGGCGCAGAGTTCCAGGAGAGAACAGGCCTGAAGAGAAAACTAACAGGACCACCACGCCTCCTACTGGGCAAATCCAGATCTCCAGGTCAAGATGAGAGGAAATCAAGAAGACATCGACGACATAACGACGGTGCGCCAGTGGATACGATGACAGTCGAGCAAGTCGACGGTCTGACCAGTCCTGAAAGTCCTGACTCTGGCCTAACTACAGAACTCGATAGAGGAACTTGCACGGATCTTCAAGAAGACTGTTTGGAAGTAACGTCCAATTTGGAGCAGAGCACAAAGAAGCGGCGGAGAAGAAGCAAAGCTGGAGCGACCATTAGACGGATCTTCTCCTGTGTTTGGAGGAGAAAGGAATTGGGAATGAAAGCTGTGGAAGATGCTGAAGAAAACCAGGAAGGACTTGTCAGGAGCCGAGATAAGGAACTTCTGACCCATTCGAGTGACTCTTTACAAATGAAGCGTGAACAAAAGCTACGTGAGAAGATTGGTGCAAGCAAGTTGAAGATGGGAATGTGGCGCATCTTCAAAAAACGTCCTTTCAAAGAAAAGCGTGGAGAACATGGAGCAGGACGACGGCATGAAACTGTCAGTGAATTATCTGCAGATACTTCATGTGGTGATCAGCGTACAGAACCACCAGCTGTGGATGAGCAGCAGAATGAATCTAGTGGGATTGACGAGGACGTGACCAGAATCCCTGAGGGAAACCGTCTGGAATCACGAGCGCCCAAAGCCGAGGTTCTGGAAACGATTTCCTTAAACATAGACATGAGTGTTGACTTCATGAACGTCTTCGCTCATGAAAATCACCATCATCCATCTGTATTCCACTCCCCATGTCTTCTAGACGAACAGGAACCCGAGATCCAGATTAGTGAGGCTACGCTAACAGTTACTGTCGAGTCTAACTCCGATCCGGAGGATCCAAGGACGTCTCTAGAAGACCTGGTTACAGAAGACATAGAAGTCGATGTTTCGGTTGAAAACGTGAGTGTTTTTAAAGGCAGACCCGTCATCACCATAGAAGACGTTCATACGTCAGACGAAGAAATCGATGAATTGTTTGTAGACGTGGCTCCGCAGTACGTCACGCTGTCGCCACTCACTGCTCTTAATGGATCCTGTTACTCGTTAAAGACGTCTGAGAGTCGGTTTTCCGAAATCATGCTCGCTCAGACGGCTTTGTCTTTGGTCCGTGCAGCTATTCGTGGTGCCGTGGCACAGCTTTCAGGCGAGCAGCAGAGCCGTCAGATGGATCAGGATCATGTCTAATACTCACACACACACACACACACACACACACACACACAAACACACATTAATTAATTCATTTTCTGGACCACTTTACCCTGCCAGGATTGCAAGGAGGATGGAACCTATCTTAGCTTTATCACACACAAGCAGTGAGCACACACACACACACACACACACACACACACACATATCTTGAACAATGAGCAGCCACACTGCGGTGAGGGCACTTCAGCCGTGAAGGTGGAGGAAGGGATGGTGACCGCTGTCACACATTTGTCCTATCAGTTCGGGAATCGAACCAGCGACCTTTCAGCCCCAAACTTTAATGTGCATATCTCTGGACTGTAAGACGAAACCAGAGTACTCGGAGGAAACCCATGCAAACACAGAGAGAAACTCCACACAGAAACACCCTTGTCGAGGCCAGGACCCAGGACCTTCTTGCAGTGAGGCGAACATGCTAACCACTACACCACCGTGCTGCCCACACACACACACACACACACACACACACACACACGCAGGCACGCAGACACACACGTGTGTTAATCTTCACAAATTGGAGCCAAGAATCTTTTTCCGTGCTGTTCCCACCGGGGCCGATGAGGCCTCGGATGCTTGGATGGAACTCGGTGTGCTTTATTTACTACTCGGCGGTAGAAGAGTTAGCGTGGTATTGTTTGCATGCATCACTGTACTAAGAGTAACAGAAGTGTATCATATTCACCTGTAAATGTTTTCAGTTTCAGGGTTTTTGCATCACATCCGTGCAACAAAAATGTTAGCATTCATAGCATTTAACAAAATACAGTAAATATTAAAAATGAAATAAACCTGCTTTGACTTCATTACTTCTCCCACACAGTTGTACAGTATTTTTAGCCTGAATCTGATTTTATCTCTCATATCACTGCAGCGTAAAGCCTCGTTTCTATAGCAATACAGAACCCACATTTTCAGTTTTCAGATACCACAACATGTTGTTTTGCTTGCCCCCCCCCAAACACTCACACACACACACACACACACACACACACAGACACCCGTGTCTTGTGGAAATTAAATAACAAAAATAAAATGTTTATCTGCTTTGTGTTTGGATGGACAGAAATCTGTGAAGTGATAGTTTTAAATAAATGGAAATGTGTGGTGAGAGCAGGCAGGGAAAGAAGCCATTTATCTTCCTGTGGTTTATGTCCACATGGAAATATAAACCATGCAGGCAAATGCGATACACTCCGGAGCGCCTGTTCAAGGTCGGCCTCAACGTTCGTTTGAGACCGCGTAAGATTTGTTTTCCATCAAAGATAATCTGTAAAGTCAGAAGAGCGCTGTATACTTCTGTACAATCAACTCTGATAAATGAGTCGAAAAGCTTCCAGTTTACAAGCAAACGCTTCCCTCTAGTGGTGACGCAGGATGGAGATCTCTAACTCACTCACCAATCATACTATTAGGGTCGCGGGGAGGCTAAAGCCTATCTCAGCCGACTCTGGGCGAAGGCGGGGTACACCCTGAACAGCTCGCCAGGCCATTGCAGGGCAACACACACAACCATTCACACTCACACCTAGGGGCAATACGGAAAAGCCAGTTATCCTAATGTGCACGTCTTTAGACTGTGGGAGGAAACCGGAGTACACAGAGGAAACCCTGGGAGACATGGGGAGCACATGCAAACTCCACATAGAAACACCCTCGTCAAGCCCAGGTCTCAAACCCAGGACCTTCTTGCTGTGAAGCCGATGTACTAACCACTACACCACTGTGCCTCCCTGTACTAAGATCATGAAATTCATAAATAATCATTAAACAGTATTTTTGGATGTCAAGATGAGTGGACCTTATACTATCATCTCTGAAATGCAATGTGGACAAATTTTTAATAAACAAAACAAACAAATAAGCCAGATAGACAGATATTTTAAATAAAAACTAGATAGATAGATTGTATGGATTAAAATAACTGAAATAAAGGAAAAAATTAGGGGTCCAGGACCTTCTGTAAATAAATAAATTAATAAATTAATTAAAAAAAAATAATAAAAAGATTAATATTTTTATTTGTGTGTCTAACATAATTCTAATATTTATTTTTAGTCTTATAATTATATAGGACAATCATTCCTCATTAATTGAAAATGAGATTTATTTAAAAACAATACTAAGTACACAGATATTACTGTACAACACTAACTCCGAGGCTGATGAAAAAACAAAACAACAACCAAGTTTCATTTATTCATCACAGTACTGTTGACCTTTAACCTCTGCTCCGGAGTTTCATGAATACAGAAAAAAGGGCCGTGCGTTTTTGATTTCCATGTAAGAAGTACAAAGTGAAAGCTTTTTGATGTTCACTGTTCGAGCCACAGGAAGGTCATGATGGTGACCTTGTGATGACGGGTGACCTTTAACCCTGGTGTTGTTTATTTCTTCATTATTATACATTAAAGTGAACGTGTAATTCACGAATAATCATCTGTTTTATTTTGCATTATTACATGGCTTATTTGAATACTTGATTCTGATTGGTCAATTAAGGTGTTCAGCTGTCTGTTATCTCTTTATAAGGGACGAGCCAAAAAATGGTGACCCAAAAAACCTCCCACATTTCAAAAGTAAATAAAAAAAAAGTCATTTAAATGGTTAAAGATGATCAAAATATTATTTGCACTCATGTAACTTCATTCAGTACAGTTTATATTCAACATTATCTGCACACATGAAATAATAATTAACTATAAATAACTAGTTCTTTTAAATTATCCCTGAAATGTGGGAGTTTTTGGGGGGTCACCCTGTATAACAGATTGTTGCTAAGTAAAACAGACCCTAAAAAGACTGTAAAAGCAATAAAATTACTACTTAATCAATAAAATCTAATGAAAATATTTGAATATTTTGTAAGTAGCTGTAATAAAGTGGGACCTGATCCCTCTGGATTGATCTTATGAAAATGACCAGTTTGCTGTACATTCTGCATTAACTGTGGCAGAAAGTGAGGATGCCGCTCTTAAAGCAGGAACAACAAATTTAGAAATTTCGATCGAGAGTGCCGGCGAAAACATTTCTAACACTATACAAGAGAAAGAGGGCGTGGCTTTGGAAAGTTCGATCAGCCAATGCAGCTGTACGTCCATGTCTATTGGCTCGTCTGCTGTTTTCTTGGGGGGGGGGGGGAAAGACGCCGACTGGGTGACTCAGTAACGTAGTGGTTTGTAAAAACGTGGAAAACATGGAACTCTCAAAAGATGGCCAGTCTGAGTCCAACGCTGATCGGTTTAACCTACAAACCACGATTTAAAATACACACCAACACTAAACATATCAACACGAGAACAGAAACACACTGACGGAGCGCATAGAAGAAACTACAGGAGGTCTGAGGTCAAATATTTTCATCCTCCTGCATCCCAGTAACATTTTAAACACACCCATCGCAATGTCCCATTTCCCCCTTAATCCCTTAGAGAATTTCCTTATAAACCTGGTGTACTGAATGTGCTAGCTCTCGTGGTATCTGTTATGTTACGTATTTGTCCAGTTAGCTAACGGATCACGCATTGGAGGACAAATAGCCAAAGGTTAGCTTATGTTAGCTAAAATTATAAACATCCATCAACATGACTTAAAAATAATGTCAGAAAGAAATTAGCCCGTGTTAGCAGTGAAGAAAATTGGAAATCCTGTCAGGTTAGCATGTTAGCTAGCTAACTGGTATTAGTCTTGAAGCTTACTAACATTGAATTTTTGTTTTGTTTTGTTTTGTTTTGTTTTTACAATTCTGTCTAAAATCATTTCATGTTAGCAGATTAGCCAGTTGACCAGCATTAATAGTAAAGCTTATTAGCATTCATGAGCATTTTTAAACAACCCTGCTATGTTAGCATGATAGTTAGCTGATGAACACTAACATTGGAGCTTATTAACCTTTATGAATGTGATTTTTTTTTTTTTTCAATCCTGTCCCCTGTCCAAAATCTTGTCAGGTTAGCATGTTAGCTAGCAGACTACTATTAAATGTGGAGCTTATTAACCTTCACGAATGTGATTTTTTACAATCATTTTGTCCTAAATCCTGTCAATTTTAGCATGTTAGCTAGATGACTAGCATTAAAGTGGAACGTATTAATCCTTAATAATTAACAATCCTGTCCGAAATCCTGTCAGATTAACTTAGCTGTCTTTCTGATGTTTTACTGCCCATTCAAAATTCTTATACTTAGTTGTCAGTGAAATTATAAATAAACATTTGATGGCAGCGACCTGCAACTGTGTTAGCAGTGAATGATTATGAACATCTCTTAAAGATCATGAAATAAATCCTATCAGGTTAGCTTATCATAGCTAGATGACTAGCATTAGCAGTGAAGAAAATAAATATTATTTAGAATTATTATTTAGCTCAAAGGGGGAAAAAAAGAATTATGTCAGTACGGTAAACATGGGTGTGTTAAAATTGCATTGGAATGCAGGGAATGTGTCTGTTTTGTTAAAGATGATGTCATTCGACCGCCACGGCGTCTACACTCTCATGAGAGATTTCGGAGTCCAGTGAGTAGCACGAGCTGCCATTATCCTGGGCTACATCCTCGATTTCTGAAGTTCCCTCGCTGGCATGGACCAGCGGTCCACCGAAGCGGCCGTAGCGATGCTGGCGCAGTGGCTTGCCCACATGGGCGAACATGTGCTCCTGCAGCTGGCTCTTCTGTGAAAAGTGCAAGTTACAGACCGCACACGCCATCTTCCTTTTACGCGTGAAGCCTACAGGTGGACTTCCCGTGCCCGTGCCTGCTGTACTCCGCTTTATCTCCGACGCCAACTCTTCCGCAAGTGCGTGGCACTGTCGCTCTTCCATTGGCCCTTTAATGTCCCCTCTACTGTCTTCAGAAGGTCCTTCCATTACAGCACATGCTGCATGGGTGAAAAGATGTTCCTGTAGTCCCTCAGGAGAGAGGCACCGTTCTCCACATTGAGGACATAAAAGAGCCAGAGGGCCGTCCTTAAAACCACCAGCCTGACATGGGCTCCCTTGGGTCGAAGGCAGAGATGCGGGTGCTCGTGTTTCCTCTCCCTCATCCGGCTCTTCCTCTTCCTGTTTGATCCGTGCCAAGATGTCACACTCATCCCCTGAGGTGATGGCGCGCAGACTGAGTGACTGGTGCTTTGATGTGTGCCCTTCCATCCCTGCCAAAGCTGGTAGTGGACGGCTACACGAGCCACGTCGCCTGTCCTCAGGTTCTCGTGCTCCGCTGGCCTTCATGCCCGGCGACTCTTTATTGCCCAGTTGGGAAGAGATCTGGATGCCGTACAGATTGGATATACGGATGGGGTCTAAGGAGCCGTCGTTTCCACCGTCGGATGTTTTGCGGCACAGCTGGTAGGCATGCAGGAACTTGATCCCGTCCTGTAACCGTCCCTGATCCACCGGCTGCTTGGGGCCGTTCCCTGTATACATAATGTGCAACAAATAGCTGAAGACGTCTGGCTGGATGTCAGTGGGCTGGATCTTAATACATTCACTAAAAGTAGGGAAACGAGTGAAGCATACATTTAGAGAGTCAGCCAGACATATAGCATTGTTTTATTTTTATTATATGCACCACTATCAGAGCTGCCATTACATTAAACTAATCAACACCTTCTGACCAATCAGAATGCAGCATTACATTAAATAGTTATTAACTGATCAGGCTACATTTTTGTCCTATTAATTAGATCTTTTCTATTGTTTTATCATAAAAGTTAACCTGGACTGATGGATGAAGATCATCTTGAAGTAGTTGGAGAACGCAGCCAGCACTGCTCGATGGGCCTTGAAGTACACGTTGCCAATGGCAACCGTGCAGTCACAGAGGAAACCAAACTCCCTTTGGACATTGAGCTGCTGCAGGAGGAAAAGGCTGTGGCTGGACACGTCCATGATGTCCCCTCTTAACCTTAACACACACACAGATATGGATGTGAACAAAACTGAACTGATATGAAGACGTAATATAGTTTGTGTCCTTTATATATAGTTACCACTTTCCTTGTGCATGAGATCAGTTTTGAAAGTAGAGATTACTGGTAGTGACTCATAGCAAACATTTTTATCTAATTCCCTTCAGTCCCCCTAATTAGTCATCACTCGTCAGTTTGCAAACTGATTATCTTTGATGTGGATTTTTTTTATTTAAATAAATAAAACTGCACAGTCATCTAGCACTGATGCCTCACAGCAAAAAGGTTTCGGGCTCAAATCTCAATGACAACAAGAGCTTTTCTGTGCAGAGTTTACATATTCTCCTCATCCTGGCTTGTGTGGGTTTCCTCCGGGTACGCCGGTGTCCAAAACCATGCACATTTGGTCGACTGGCTACACTAAATCCCCCATAGATGTGAATATAAGAGTGAATAGCTGTTTGGATGTGTGTTAGTCCTGTAATAGACTGGTGATCTGTTCAGGGTGCAACTCCACCTCTCACCGGATCTACTGATTTTCATTGTTCGACTGATTTTCATTGTTCATGCAACAGTCGACAAAAAAAGATCTCTTTATCTCTCAACTGAAGTCAGCTGGAATTATCTCCAGCTTCCCTGTCATCCTGATGGATAAGCGGAACAGATAATAGATAAATGGATGGATGGATGGATGGATGGAAAAATGCACACACTGTTGCCACTTGTCCACCTCACAGGGTGTAATGAATTGCAGTAATGATTGTGAACAGCCACGGATGAAACCAGGTTCGCCAATACTTTTTATTGAAAGACACAATGCAAATAATCATGAGATGTTAAGATACACCAAAATAATTAAACAAACAAACAAACAAATAAATAAATGCAGGGAGGACAAGTGAAATGCTGCTTATGCACATACTGTAGACAATAGTGAATTCTTGGACTCGAAGCAGGAACCCTGGCGCCGTAAGTGTTCCCAGAAAACCTGCCACTATCCAGGATGAAGCAGCTACTGAAGATGAAGGAGTTAATGATGATAATTATCACTATCATTATTATTATCATTATTATCATTGTTATTATCATTATTATTATTATTATCATTATTATTATTATCATAATTATTTATTCACTTGTTTACTTAGTAAATTTGCTGAAGCACTTAATCTTATAAGGGTTGTGAAGAGACTGGAGCCCATCTCAGCCGACTCCGGGAGAAGGCGGGGTGCACCCTGAACAGCTCACCAGATGATCACAGGGCCAACACACACAATCATTCCTACTCACACCTAGGGGAAATTTGGAACAGCCAGTTAGACTAATGTGCATGTCTTTGGACTGTGGGAAGAAACTGGAGTACCTGGAGGAAACCCACGAAAGCAAGGGGAGAACATGCAAACTCTGCACGGAAATGCCCTCCCCAAGCCCAGGACTCAAACCCAGGACCTTCGCTCTGTGAGGCAGACGTGCTAACCACTAATCCACCATGCAATCCTATTATTATTATTATTATTATTAGTAGTAGTAGTAGTAGTAGTAGTAGTAGTAGT
>JAQMYF010000017.1:1322143-1332871 GCA_030014195.1 Neosilurus mollespiculum
CCCCCCCCCCCCCCCCGTTTTTTTTTTTTTTTTTTTTTTTTTTTTTTTTACAGCCAGCTGTAGTGCATTAAAGATGCCGAAAGGTGTTTAATGTATATTTTGGAGCTGTGGATGGGAGACGATGCTTGAATAAAAGTGTTCGGAGAGATCAGGAGATGATTTGTGATTGACAGGCCGCGACAGTTTGCTTGACCTCAAAATAAACCATTTGATCCTTATTAGTGCTGCGTTTAAAACCGAGACGCCCATGGCATTGATGCCTTTTGGTGAACACACACACACACACACACACACACACACAGCCAGTGGGAGTGCATGTGCGCTTTCCAACCCTGAGACAAAAAGAACCCAAAGTGGGTGATCGACAGTTTCCTGGAGGAGGATCTTCTCATTTCAAATGAACTCGGCTCGGAGTCGGATCAGTGTCTGAGTCATGAACTAAAGTCGCTTTCACGCACTGCTTCATTTCTGCGACTCCAGGACAAACACGCGCACAGCCGCACACCCGAACACCCGAACACCCAAGCCGCGCACCCGAGCCACGCGCACCCGAGCCGCCGCGCATACCTGAGCCACGCGCACAGCCGCACACCTGAGCCGCGCACGGAGCTGTTCTGGCTTTAAGGTAAAATTTCTCGTAATTTATTTAGATGCAAACGCTGCGATTCGGGACGTGGAGGAAGTTCTGGAAGCCTCCAGGCCTCTTCAGGACCTCAGCCTGTAAAACTCTCGTGCAGTCATTAGTTTATTAACCCGAATGGAGACTTAAAGCCACTGCGGTGCTGAGTTCAGATTGAAGTGATTAAAGCACCTCGAGGTGAATCCTGCGGTTTTTACTGCAGTTGGAGTTTCTGGAGTCTTTTCTTTGGGAAGAAGGAGAGCTGGGTCACCTTTCCACCCAAACGCAGCTTCCTTAAATCCGTGGAAATATCCAGCGAATGTCCCAAATACTGCCCTGTGTTTGATAAATGGCCTTTTAACTTGCAAACTAAAGGAGTTAAGAGTTTTCGGAGATGACATGGAGCAGATGGAAATGGATCTTATTTTGCTGAGCAGTTTTCAGAAATCCGCTACCTAATTCATGTCTCGTGTCCCTTTTGTCTAAATTTCCGTCAGTATAAATGCGTATGGCTTCTTTGATAACCCCAGTAATGTTTAGTTATTCTTTCTATATTTTCTTTAAACGGTAATCTGTACCCCTGTAATCTTTATTTTATTATTCATCCTGATTTTTCCAAAAGCCTGCGTGCAGCTTGCACATGAGCCGATGTTTCTCGGTGTGTACAGTGGAGTGAAAGTTTGCTGAGAAACGTAAATTCTGTCCCAGCAAATATTCGAAAAATATTTAAACATTTCCCTTCATCCTGCACATGAGTCTGATGCTAGTTCAGTGTTCTCCAAAAAAATAGAAGAAAAACTAAACAAAACATCTTCTCTTTAACTTCGGTGCATCACAGCCTGTTTGAATTTGGGTGAATATATTTCACAGGATATTTTTGTGGCTGTATGTTGAATATACGTCATGTTTGTCCACACTGTTCATCTCAAGTAGTAACTAAACCAACCTTCTCCTTGTGTTCTTCCCTGCAGCCATGATTCAGAGGAAAGAGGTGGTGATGTCCGTCCTGGAGGAGCTCCAGGAGGCCACGGAGTCCGTTGGCTTGGATGCCCTGATAAAAGTGGCTCTTGAGGTGGAACAAGTCCTATCTCCCTTTTACCTCCCAACAACACTGTGCTCAGAGATCTCCTCTTGGATGGGTGTTGATGCAGTGGCTCACAGACTTTACCCGCCAGACGCCCCGGCTGGCCTGCTTCCTTTGGCCTGCAAAGGAGAAGGTAACCTGCTGTTTGATGCCGCCAGCATGCTCCTGGTGGGCTCCACGAGCCTGAGCTTGGAGCTACAGGTCAGGACAGTGGTGGAGATGCTCCTGTGGAAGCAGTACTACCTGTGTGGCATGATCGACTCCAAGGTTATGCTACAAGCATCCAGGTTTTCACTCTGTGCCGAAGAATCGCAGGACATGCTCAAGCTGCCGATGCAGGTTCTGGAAGCTATCTTTGATGCTGATGTAAAGGCGTCTTGTTTTCCGAGCTCTTTCGCAAACATGTGGCACGTCTATGCACTGGCTTCTGTCCTCCAGTGCAACATCTACTCCATTTACCCAATGTATAACCTCAAGATCAGGCCCTATTTCAATCGCGTAATCCGTTCCCGAACGTTTCCCAAGAACTCTGAGCCTCTGACCCTTCACATCATGTGGTCTGGCAATCTTGAAGCTGGCTCCATTTTCAAACCACGCAACTTTGTGGCCTTAATTCATGCTGCTGATCTCAAAATTGGAAGTCCAGGGAGCGAGCAACGGGTACTAGTTAAATCTGTGGACCTGCAAAATGAGGATTCACAGCTTTCTTACTCCACCCTGAAAGACAAGTTCAACATCACCAAGAGCACCTTCTATCGCTGGAGGAGGCAAAGCATGGAGTATCATAAGAAATCAGTGGCCAGGTATGAAGCCAAACACTTTTTCCAGGCCTGCTACAAAGAAGGAAAGCTCATATCCCAGAACCAGTTCAAAGAGTTCTTCCCAGAAATCTCCAAATCCACATATTATGCCTGGAAACATGAACTGATGACCACCGGAATCATCGGTTCTGGTGGTTCCACTGGAGAGGTGAGCCCTGGAGATAACAACGAGCAGGATTACTGGTCCTCTCCGGAGAGTGTGGAGAAGCCCGTCCAGGAGACCTCCGCCAACATGCAGGTGCTCAAATCCGAGAAACTGGAAGGAGATCGGTTCCAGAGTGCAGCCCTCATGCAAGAAGCAAAGAAGAGCCTCCAGAACTGCATCGCTAACAACGCCTCGTTTCCCTACCGCATTTTCAAGCGAAGGTTCCCGGGAATCTCGAGATCAACTTACTACAATTGGAGGAGGGAGGCCTTGCTGTACACGCCGTTCAAAGATCTGTCAGGACCTAGAGAAGAAAGCTCAGATCCCGATAAATTCCCAAATCCAAAAGAGAAGCCGCTGCCTCCAGGATTGCTTGCAGGTCACAGAGTAATCCCGAGAGTCCGACTCTCAAGGTGCAGTCAGAAGAGCCTCCGGCTGATCTACCTTCAGAAGAAGAGACTCCGAGAGGAAGCCAGAGCGCGTGTTCAGAAATCCAAGATATCCCTGTTCAAGTTCAAGCTCAAGTACCCGTCAATATCGTCGTATCATTACTGGCTTTGGCGGTGCAAGAAAGCTGAGAAGGAGCCTGGTCTGAGTTTTGAGAGCGATAAAGAGGAAAGCGTCAGTGCCATGACGGCTATTCGGAAGCTGACGGAACACCAGGAACGCTTCAGTTTTGATGGGAATGCCGAGTACTTGAACAGCCATACGATGAACACCAGCCCTGAGTTCTCCCCATCATACTGTTCTCTATCTGACAAGACCAGCAACAACAACGAGCAGATGTTTGTGATGGATGTCGTGGCGTTGGCGAACTTCAAGGCCAAGGCGAAACTGTTTCTCCAGCAGCGCTTTGAGGAGAAGTCATTCCCTACGTTCAAAGAGTTCCGGTCTTACTTTCCTCTCACTCCACGCTCCACTTATTACATGTGGAAGAGAGCTTTGCATCACGGCGTGCCGTTAATTCATGGATAAATTTATCGGTTAATTATCACCCGTCACCGTTCACACACGTTTCTCTCCCCCCTCGAGTTTGGCGTCCGGGTCATTTCATTTCTGCTCCACGGCGGTGTGCGGCGATGTCATTGCAGTTCATGCATCTTAGTTGGGTTCTTATTTTTTGTGTGTTCCCCACTTGATTTGACCACTTGGTTGCAGCTCAAGGACATTTGCATGTGTGTGAAATCAGACAGTGTGTTTTACACACCACTCAGCTCCTGATGGCCCTCAGGCAAAAGGCAGTTCAAAGCGACAGATATCAGGATTTCAAATGACTCTCTTTTGTTTGGGGTTTTGGCCTTTGCTTTAAATTTTAAATCGACTCCCATCATCCATTTCTGTTCATTTTATTCAATCCTCCTCCTCCTTTTTTTTTTTTTTTTTTTTTTTTTAATAAATATAAAGACTTATCCTTTATTTTATTACTAATAATTGATTCCCATCTCAAGAACGAATCTCTGATTTGTATATTTAGTTTCTGGTTTTTACATGGATCGTTTTGTTTTTTTTCCCTTCATGGATTTTTTTTTTTTTTACTACACGTATTGGGTTTAATTTCACTTCGGATTCAGTGTAAATGTAAAATTGAGGTTACTGTTGGAGATGTTTCTTTTCTCCCTTTTTTTCGTGCACATGTGTTCACTTTTGTAAAAGAAGTTCTGCTGCTGCTAAACCTGGAGAAACTTCCTTAAGGTTTTCTTTCACGTTTAAGTCCAGGACCGATGACGATCTGTCCAGCTTTCTGTTCTACTACCTATTTTTCCCCTTATTGTTGTTTGGAGCTCAGGATGTTTTGTAAAAGCGATTTGCACGGCGCTCAGGACATTTTATTTAAAAATCTAACATGCAGCTGAGGATTTTTGTTGTTAAATTTAGTTTAAATTCCTGTTTAAAGTGAGATGAAGGCGTGTAATGGATTAAACACAGGAAATAAATCATGTACTCGATCCATGCTGTGCTCCGGTTCTTTCCAGGAATAATTTATTTCCTAAAAACATAAATAATGTTAAGGTTCACTTTAAGGGTGGGGCAGCGCCGTGGTTAGCGCGTTCGCCTCATAGCAAGAAGGTCCTGGGTTCGAGTCCCGGGATCGGGGTGTTCCTGCGTGAAGTTTGAATGTTCTCCCCTTGTTTGCGTGGGTTTCCTCCAGGTACTCCGGTTTCCACCCACAGTCCAAATACATGCACTTTGGGCTAATCAGCTGTTCCAAATCGCTCCTAGGTATGTGTGTGTGTGTGTGAGTGTTGGCCCTGCGATGGCCTGGAGAGCTGTTCAGGGTGTACCCCACCCTCACCCAGAGTCGGCTGAGATGGGCGCCAGCCTCCCAGCGACCCTAATTAGAATTAAGGAGCTCAGAAAATGAATGAATGAATAAATTTCGCAATGCAGTAGGAGTAACTGCAGTAAGTAGGAGTATTTTAACTACTCCTGCAGTAGGAGTTCATGTCTGTCCCTCAAAGTTGACCCAAACTAACCTAAGGACCAACTTTCCAAACACATGGATGAGCAAACACTGAATAATGGAAAAAAAAAAAAAAAAAAAAAAAAAAAAAAAAAAGGAGGGGGGGGGGGGTGTACTCTGATGTACTGGGCTGTGGATATGTGTTCTAGTGCTCTAAGCTGTAAGGAACCGAGAAAAGAATAATGTTTCTGCTTCAGAGTTTATATACAGAGTGAATATAGCGACCAGCAGTATTTTCAGTCTCTGAGGGAGTCTGGACCCAGTGACCCTTAAAGGGGCAATGATGTATTTTTTTTAAGCCCATCTCTGCCAACTCTGGGTGGAGGTGATGTACACCCTGAACAGCTCACCAGACCATCGCAGGGCCGACACACACACAACTCACACCTAGGGGCAATTTGGAAAAGCCAGTTAGCCTACTGTGCATGTCTCTGGACTGTGGGAGGAAACTGGAGTGCCAGGAGAAAACCAGAGGTGAAACGTGCAAACTCTACACCCTCGCTGAAGCCAGAACTCGGAACCAGGACCTTCTTTTTGTGAGGCGGATGTGCTATCCACTACACCACCGTGCCACTCCATAAGTAATTAGTGATAAGTCATTGTTTTCTTTTTTATTGCCATTTTGGTAGCGTTAGAGCAGGTTCACTAATATAGGCGACGTGCCCGTGCACGGCCCGCCGGATTTCCCATGGTAAATGTTATTTCCCGCAGAAGCACAGTCTTGACCAGATCCGGATGAAACTTGGTCTGACGTCAAAGCTTCTGATCCTGAATGTCCCAAACCGGTTCTACTGAAATTGAGTGTGTTTGGACCCCTGATTGGTGCAGAAGGAGAATTTATCTGTTACACGTTGAAATAAAATGCATGTGTCTGTGCAGCAACTTACCGTCTCACCTTTTGATTAAATGAAGAACACGTTTTGCACGATTTATTATAAACAAGTGTAGATTATTTATTATTTATTATACATAAAATGTAGTGAAAAAATCCAAATGTACTAATGATCCGACTAAAATCCTCCCCACATCTGCAGTTATTCTCGGTCACGTGTAATTCCATCAGCGGCCACCAGATGGCAGTAGCGCGCTGTGTTTATGCTGTAGACTGAACCGTTGGTTTTGATTACTGTATTAATCCTGCAGGGGAAATTATTTTCTCTGGATTTAACCCATCCACAGTGAGCACACACACACACACACACACACACACACACACACAGTGGGCTGCCACACGTTGCGGCGCCCGGAGAGCAGTTGGGGGTTTGGTGTCTTGCTCAAGGGCACTTCAGCCATGAAGGATGGAGGAAGGGACGGTGCAGCTCACTCCCCCCCCCCCCCCACCCTTTCGGTCTCAAACCCGCTTCTCTAACCATTAGGCTACGGCTGCCCCCAAGGTTTGTGGAGGACGTGGCGCTCTTGGTCTCACATGTTCCTAATTAGGTTATTTTTGTCCGGCGGTAAAAACATGACAACGATTCATTTCGTAACAATGGTTTCCGTGCGCCGTCTCGAGACGTAACGCAGTGATGCACGGGTGGTAATCCATGGATATAAAATCTCGTTTATTTCATTCCTTCACGCACAGTAAAGGTTTCATCCTGATCAGGGAGGTGGCGATGGATCCGGCATCGACCCCAGGAGCCGTGTATGGAACATCAGACCATCACAGAGCATGCACATGGTTACACACTCCTTCACATCTATAGCTAATTTAGCATTTCCGCCTGCAATGCTTTTTGGAGGTTGGAGGAAACCTCCGAACCCAGATGAAACCCACTCAGACACGGGAAGAACATGTGCCACTCCAGATCGTCGGGTCCTTATATTGAAATTTTTCTCGGTACTGTAACTGCTGAGTCCATCCGGTCACCGAATGAGCAGCTCCGAGATCGGAACCTGACCACTGACACGCACTTCCTGTTCCTACTTCCTGTTTGTGCATTTGTCTTTTGTTGGCACCTCAGCTGTTCTTTTTGCTTTTATTTCTTTCTTTTTGGTCCTGCTTGGATTTCATTCTCAGCTTTATGCATATTGTGTGTGTGTGTGTGTGTGTGTGTGTGTGTGTGTGTGTGTGTGTGTTCATACACTTTTGTTTATGCAGGTCTTCACCAGTCAGACACACTAACCATATGTCAGCGATGTCAGATCCAATCGTATTCATCGGACTCCCTGGAATAGAGCCTGTTCTCCTGGGGGATGTTGCGACAGCGATGTGTTTTGCGACTGTACTACACGCTGATTGTTTTTTTTTTTTTCGTGAATCTCGTGTATCTCATGGCTTCACTCTGGTGTTCGGAGATGTTTTTTCTCCTCTGTGCATCAAAAGTAAACCATATTTACCCTTTTTTTCATTCTGGCAAGATGTGATTTGCTGCATAATTTAACCGAATAACATTCACCAGTGGCCGCTGTGGAGACGTCGGCGAGGGGGTTTCTGTGTGGAGTTTGGATGTTCTTGCTGTGCTCGTGTGGGTTTCCTCCGGGTACTCCGGTTTCCTCCCACCGTCCAAAAACATGCACAATAGGCTAACCGGCTGTTCCAAATCACCCCTAGGTGTGAGTGTGAATGTTGTGTGTGTGTGTGTTTGCCCTGCGATGGACTGGTGAGCTGTTCAAGGTGTACCCCACCCTCACCCAGAGTCGGCTGAGATAGGCTCCAGCCTCCCTGCGACCCTAGTACTGTTATTAATATTCAGAAATTGTAGAAACCATCTATGGGGGGAGGTGTAAAAAGTTATGGTTGGTGGGATATGTCATATAAATACAGAAGCTTATTAAAATAATGTGCTTCCGTTATTTAATAAGGAGGTTCGCACCGTCTGCTACCGCAGTTTAATTTGTTTAGCTTGAGCACTCAGGCCTGTCTAATCACACACACTGGTACTAGATTAGACACACTGCTGTGTGTCTGATTATTTTCATTAATCTGTTTTACAATTACAGCCGCCGTGCATGCCGTACCAATGTGTGTGTGTGTGTGTGTGTGTGTGTGTGTGGGTGGGGGGGTGGGGTGGGGTTGGTGTGGTGTTTAGGGCGCTATACCCCGAGTCAGGAATTCAGGCACCATGTAACGATGGTGATGAAAAAACAAAATGCCCCCCCCGTTGTTCCCCCCTCCCTCGTTCCTCGCTCTGATCTCACTGCCGTGTTCTCATGTGATATCCCAGCTTCCTGTGAGCCTCGGCGTTCCTCTAGTTAAGCCTTTGGGCTCCTTCACTGGAAGTGTATAATTGCTCGGTTAATTACACACTCGCGTGGATGAAGAAACCGAGTGTAAATATTGTCTGCAGACGATTATTCAAAGGATTCCTAGTTAGCAAAGAGAACAACACGCCTCCGAGCGTTGCCATGTGACGCAGAGGGGGATCAGACGTTCCTCGTCGTGTTCTAAGGCGGCTCCCGGTGTCATGCACAACATGCTAATGCCTGTTTTTACGCCCTTTAGGAACTGGTACTGGATATTACGGGTTCCGCTGGTTAAATAGGAACGAAAGGGATTAGTTGACAAAACAACAAAACGCGTTTCAGGTCACAGCAAAACACCAGCGACAAATTCAACATCCCGATAAAACGTAATGCATGTTTAAGAAAACGCGGTCAGCAATAAATATAGGCTAAATCCTATTAGAGTCGCGGGGAGGCTGGAGCCTATTTCAGCCGACTCTGGTGAAGGCGTGGTACACCCTGAACGACTCACCAAACCATCACAGTGCCGACACACACAACCATTCACACTCACACACCGAGGGGCATCTTGGAAAAGCCAACTAGCTTACAGTGCATATCTGTGGATTGTTGGGGAAAACCGGAGTGGCTGAAGGAAACCCACACAAGCACGGGGAGAACATGCAAACTCCACACACTAACACCCTCGTCAAGCCCGAGACTCGGACCCAGGACCTGCTAACCGCTACGCCACCGTGTCACCACAGTCCCCTTCTGTAAATATTAAACAAATGTCTCTTTCGGTTCATTCGTTAATGTGATCTAGCTGTTGCTATAGCAACGATAATGTTGAAAATGATAAACTTCAACGATGGTCAGAGCTGCTGTTACAGAAAACTCATCCAGCCCTTCTGACCAATCAGGATACAGAACTTCAACTGAATTGTGATGTGTTTATTTTTATACGGATCCAAAACCCGGTTTCATCCAGTTCCAGTTCCAGTTCCAGTAAGAGATCTTGTTAGAGAAAATGTAAATGTTCAAAGGGGGTGAATACTTTTGCCCCGCAGAGCTCTGGGTGATAAGAAAGCACTGTCGTCCTTCAGATAAATAAGAATTCGGCTTCCCTGCAGAGCTTCTTTGCGTTTGTGTCTCGCTCCAGAAGGAAAACAGTGTAATTGAATGGGTGTCAGATGGAATTTTCCAGAACGCCTCTAACCAGCGTCGCCCTGTCACATCTCTCATTTGCTGCTTTTGCATTTCTTCTGGATGAAAGCCAAGGAAGCGCTTCATCCGTGACGAACACAATGTGGTGGAAAAAACAAAGATCTGTTGTGGAATATTTAGACTGAAACTTTTTCCACTCGTTAGATGTTAAAGCCGGGGCGCTGGGGCGTCGGAGAGGAAACGCCGGCACGCGGCCTGCAACCAAACGCTTCGATCTGACGGCAACATTGCAGGTGTGGTTGGTTAGCACGTCCACCTCACAGCAAGAAGGTCCTGGGTTCGAGTCCCGGGCTCGGGGCGTTCCTGTGGGGAGTTTGCATGTTCTACCCGTGCTTGCGTGGGTTTCCTCCGGGTACTCTGGTTTCCCCCCACAGTCCAAAGACATGCCCAGTTGGCTATTTTGCCGTTCCAAATCGCCCCCAGGTATGAGAGTGAGTGTGGATGGTTGTGTGTGTGTGTGTGTGTGTGTGTGTGTGTGTGCTGCCCTGCCATGGTCTGGTGAGCTGTTCAGGGTGCACCCCGCCCTCGTCCAGAGTCGGCTGAGATGGGCACCAGTGTCCCCGCGACCCTGATGAGGATTAAGCGGCTTAGAAAATGAATGAATGAATGAAAATTATTGAATGAAATTTTGTGTGTGTGTGTGAGAGAGAGAGAGAAAGAGAGAGAGTGTAATTAGTTTGTTTATTGTTGTTGTTTTTTAAGATAGAAAATACTTCATCGCTTATAGAAATGTTGTATTAAAACAGAAAAATTAACAGATTAATTTCTATTTTAGAAATAAAGACCTCGGATCTTTTATAGTTTTCACTCTAAAACTCACAACGATTTCCTGTTTCTGTGATTTTTTTAAAATATCGGTATCAGAAACACTCTCTGGAATTTCCTTGGTATCGGATCAGAAAGAGAATCAGAGGTATCGTCCGTCCTGTATATAAACTCCCTCTCAGTGCTGTAGAGACGCAGCAGCACTTTTCAGTCTGATCAAAAAATTCATCAATTAGACCACGTGTGTGTGTGTGTGTGTGTGTGTGTGTGTGTGCGTGTGTGTGTATGGGTGTATGGGTGTGTGTGTGTGTGTGTTTGTGCGTGCGTGTGTGTGTGTATGGGTGTATGGGTGTGTGTATGGGTGTGTGTATGGGTGTGTGTGTGCGTGCATGTGCGTGTGTGTGTGTGTGTGTGTGTGTGTATGGGTGTGTGTGTGCGTGC
>JAQMYF010000017.1:1332971-1363060 GCA_030014195.1 Neosilurus mollespiculum
CACTGAATTACAGGGTCGCGTGCTGGCGCAGTGGTCAGCACGTACGCCTCACAGTAAGAAGGTCCTGGGTTCGAGTCGCGTGCTTGGCAAGGGCGTTTCTGTGTGGGGTTTGCATGTTCTTGCCGTGCTTGCGTGGGTTTCCTCCAGGTATTGGAGCTTAGGCTAACCGACTGTTCCAGATTCCAGGTGTGTGTGTGTGTGTGTGTGTGTGTGAATGGCCCTGAGATGGACATGCCAAACTCGTGTACAAAAATCGACTGAAGAACCCGGAGGAAACACACACACACACACACACACACACGGAGAAAACATGCAAACGCCACACTGAAACGCCTTCGCTGAGCCCAGGACTTGAAACCAGGACCTTCTAGCTTTGAGGCGGATGTGCTATCCACTGTGCCAACGTGCAACCTTTCTGTGTACGGATTGTAGGAAATGGTATGGAAGTATCGGGCTGCAGCCCTGGTTTGTCTGTGTTTCCTTATCGAGTCCAGGAGCGGATCTGTAGTCATCGTGCTACAGTTTGTTATTACTAAACAATTTATTCTTTATTAAACCCCTGCAGTTGCATCTGCCTCCAGTATCTAACCCCGAGAGACGTGTCAGTCTTTATTTAATTAATATCACTGCTTAATATCACTTGCCAACATTCAGCTGGTATCATAGTCCTCTCACAGAAATACCATGTGGAAATGATTTAGTAGGAGGACAGAGGGATGCGGAGATGGTTTCAGTTGTTGCGACAGCTCAGGACCATAAGGCGCCGTGACTCTACTACGTCACCAGAGTTTATTCCAAGGTGTGAATGAAAAGGAATCTGAGTACCCCGTGTACCTCCTTGTCGACAGCACGTTAATCACGTGTTATTAAGCAGGAGGCCTGGTTCTGTCATTTCTGTAATTTGTTGTCGTCATAGTGAGGATACATGGTACATTTATCGAGAAGAGACGTCACTAACGGGGCTCTGGAGTGCAGTGCTGTGGTGGGAGGAGAAATAAAAACACTTCAAGTTGTCATGTGCACACAATGTCAGGGACAGATGTACGCTCAAATACTTGTTGTCTAGCAACCATACATCAGAAAATACGAGCAGACGCAGTGTTTGTACAGTGAGTGTAAAAGGCAGTCACAGGAATTTATAGCTGTGTGTTACATACGTGAGTCTGGAAAAATTTTAACATTTAGAGCTGCAGTACCTCCACACAAAACAGGGTTTTGTCCGTCTGTTGGTTTGTTTGTGAACAAATTCCTGACCACATCCCTGTATAGATTTTTACCAAACTTGGTACAGACACTACCCTACCTGAGTTGCAGAGATGATTTGATTTTGGAACGTCAAGGTCAAAGGTCAAGGTCAGACCAATGCCACAAACTTTTGGGGATTGAGTACTTATAACTCCATAGCCAGTTCTGATAGACATGCGGCTACACCCTGAACAGCTCGCCAGGCCATCGCAGGGCCAACACTCACACAACCATTCACACTCACTCTCACACCTAGGAGTGATTTGGAACAGCCAACTGTACATGTTTACCGGAGTACCCTGAGGAAACCCACGCAAGCGCGGGGACGGCATGCAAACTCGACACAGAAACGTCCTGAGCCCGGGAACAGAACCCGGGAAGCAGACGTTCTAACCACCGCGCCACCATGCTTCCTGTTATTTATTTATATATATATATATATATATATATTTTTAGCATGATCCCATGCATGGATCACCTCCAAAATTCAATGGTTTGTTACTTATACCACACCCTACTCTAGGAAAATGTTTCATTCAAATCCATGCAAAATTCTTGGAGTTACATTGCACACAAACAAACAGACAGACAGAGGTGAAAACACAACCTCCTGATAATTCAAACCAGGACCCATAAAGGGCCTCTTTGCAACATTATTCATGCTGTACGCTACATGGCACTCTTAGAGTTTTTCTCTAATTTAACACTTCAAATAAACTTGAATTTACATTTAACATTTTATTTTATATTTACATTTAAACATTCATACACACGATAAGTTCATTTAGGGTTTTTTTCCCCATTTTTTTAATCAATTTATCTCAAAATGTATGAAATAATGAGGAATATAAATAAAAAAGTGAAACTGTTTATTAAATCAAGTCCTGTATATCTGCGCAGTCCTCTATAAACACAGGAGAGGAGAATCAACCCGACGAAGCGACAGTGCACAGTAGCATTAAAAATAAAAAATCACATTAAAAAAGATGTATTAGTCCAGAGAACGCAGTGTGTCATAAACATGATCAATACAGTGCATTGCACAGAGACTGGGCGGAGTCCTTGGCAGCACTAAAGTGGTAACAGTGCTGTGTAGAAATACTGCAGCATGCCCTAAAGTGACAGACGTGTGTGAGGAGATTGTCCACGAGCTGTCAGTGAGGTGACCAGTGTGTGTGTGTGTGTGTGTGTGTGTGTGTGTGTGTGTGTGTGTGTGTGTGTGTGGTGGGGGGGGGGGGGGGGGGCTGTAGGAGTGAGGGTCTGGAAAGAAGCCGTAATGACTGGTTTACAGCTTATTCAGGATCCTCATGGCGTGTAGACAGAAACGCTGCATGTGCTGATTTCAGCTCAGGGTTGGAACAGTAACGCCGCTTCATCACATCACTCCATCACTCATTATTTTATTAACAGCACGACACAGAGTGATTCTTTTTTACTTAAAGAGGAGTGATATTGTTCATCCTTACAGCATAATTAGTGTGTGTGTAATACGTTTAAGTGACACAGACACTTATTTTAACATGAATGACCATAAAAAAAGCACAAAACTGGTCATTGTACACTGTGGATTACTAGCAATGTGCTGAACTGTGGGCGTTAGCCGGCTTTTTCCCCGGAAGTAACGGGGAAATGTAATGATTTATGTTACGAGGACTTGTGTTTTGTCCCCATAAGGAAGAAAAGTCTTTGTAATGTGACTGCGTGAACAAATTTACATTCCATCAACATAATGAATACCTGGATATCTCTCTCTCTCTCTATCTCTCTCTCTCTCTCTCTCTCTCTTTCTCTCTCTCTCACACACACACACAGTCTGGTTTCTATAACTTCAGAGGACAATATATAGATATACATTCATTTTCTGGAGACGTCCTCTAACCTTAACCTTAACCATAAAACATGGTTTCACCTTTAAATGTAATGATTTATGTATGTTAGGGGACATTTAGGTCCCCACAACATCATGAATACTTAGACCACATCATTCAGCACCTTAAAAAAGCCTGCTGTGGTGTTCACTTGAGAAATCTGTCATGTTTGGAAGTCAGTACTTGCCAGATGGTTTGTTTGTTTATTTATTTATTTATTTGCGTGCGTGTGTGTTTGTTTATTTGTTTGTTGCTTGGTTGCCTAAATCTGGTTCTTCGTTGACGTGGCATGTGATCCCGATTCTGGGGAAATCCTGTAGAAGAAAATACACATAAATGTATAATAGATTGAGGGATGAAATATTCAGGGAGGATGATCCAGGAGCCGAATTTCATTAGACGGAAATATCAAATAATCTCGACTGTTATTTCATTCTTAAACAGTCTGCGGGGCCACAGCGTGGAAACGGAAAAACAAAACTTAATATTAAAACAATTTAACGAAGGTTGAGCCCTACATTCATACCAGGAAGTAACAAGTCACTCATGCTGCCTGTAGTTCCTCTCGTCTCTGTGCAGATATATATTTTTATTTCATTTATGAAACAATATTAATAAGAAATTTAAAGCGACTGAGTTACACACAGATACAACTAGAGGTGCTTCTAGAGTGTGATGTACCTCCATCACACAGCCTGGATAATGTAGGAGATATTCGTTATATGATACTGGATTTAAAGCCCCATGTCCTCGTCTTACGATATGTTCTATAGTACGTGCATGTGAGCAAAAAAATAAATAAAAATCCCACTCTCATTCGAAGCATTCACAAGATGGCTTTGGTTTCACCTTTCAAGGTCACTCAAGGTCAAAGGTCACTGTGTCATTTGAAAGTCTAGAAATGGTTTCCTTTTAGTGTTCCGTAGTAACCACATGTCTATTTGCACTTGTTTCAGTTATAAGTGCTTTATCTTCAAAACCTTTTGACCTCTTTCTGACCTTGACCTTTGTCCTAGGTACTCCAAAATCAAATCATCTCCTGGACTCAGGTCGGAAAATCCGCAAAATAAGTGGATATTTCTATTGTTTTACAACTTGGACACGGAACCCTTTATTAAAGAAGTACTTTAGCCTGGAGAGATCGTGTTTATGGATATCTGAAGATGATGCTTTGAAGGGTGTATTTTTGCCGATGTTGTATTTTCGTTCAGGTACGCCGTTTTTACCTTACTTTGGCTCTTAATCAAAACACCACCTCGCCATTTAATCTGTGGTCATTTCATAGACTCCAACTTCAGACCGTATGGAACGGTTTCGCGAGTGAAGAAATTAAAAATACAGAGATGCAGTGATGATTCTACACTTAACAACATGAAGATAAATCAGAAACCAAGTTTTATTCAAATTTATTTCATGTAATATTGGATCATATTGATGAGAATAAATAAACAAACAACAATATATTGTAATAACAAAAATAACAGTCTCATTTTTAAGAAAAAAGAAAGTCAGTATTTAGTGTGAACACCCTTTACTTTGATTACAGCATTAACCTTTTCTTCACTCGCTAAACCGTTCCATACAGTCTGAAGTTCATTCATGCTGTGCAAAAGTCAAAAAAATAAAATTTGCGACACTTTTCAATTTTTCTGAAAAATTGGTATTTTCAGTATTTTTGTTTAATATTCATACTTTTGCCTCAATATTCTTGTCGGAATGATTTTTTTGGTTCTCGTTGCCGACAATAGCATCGTTCAATACATTTTCACCAAAAAATTATAGAGGAGTCATTTTTTACTTCTTTTCATTAGGAGCCGTTTACACAGAAGTGGTGGCGTAGAATCTTCACTGCACACAACTGTAAGTTTTTGATGATTTGATCTTTTGTAAATTCTAAAATGATTGATGGAGGGCTGCACGGTGGCACAGTGCTTAGCATGTCTGCCTCATAGCAAGAAGGTCCCGGGTTCCAGTCCCGGGCTCGGGGTGTTTCTGTGTGGAGTTTGCATGGTCTCCCCGTGCTTGTGTGGGTCCAGGTACTCCAGCTTCCTCCTTCTTGCGTTACAATAAGAATCGACTCACCTGAAGAAATCATAATGCTGGTACACGATGGTCACCTGCGTTTGAATCCTGAAAGTGCTGCAGCTCAATCGACCCATCGCCTTTCTTATCACGGCGTGCACCTTAGACCCCGACAAGAGGATTGTTTCATAAATACCCAGACAGCTGGCTCATGTGCTGTAATTAAGAATTGATCAGCTCTAGCTCGTGATTATTTTCGCCGGGTTTCTCCGGCCTTTCTCTCGTCCACGGCGAGCTTAGCTCCAGATGGAGAGACGAGGACGGCTGGGAGAAAATAACAGGAGCTGCGAGACAGCATTCATGTATTTATTTATTTATTTATTTATTTATTTTTAAGTGGACGGTGACAATTAGCGCCACGGTGTCCGGTGGATTGTGGTAATTATACACCCTGTCTTCACGCTGCATAAATTCTGGAGTGCAATCATCGACTCTGCCATCTAAAATTAAAAATGATTCCCATCTTGTCAGGCCCTCAGACAGGTTTTCTTCACATAGGCTTCCATTCATTTTTTTCTTTCTTTCTTTCTCAGAAGTGCTTTCATTTATTTATATATTTTTTTCTTTTCTTTTTTTTTTTTGAGAGCTGCTCTGGGTTTATCCGAAATGAGAGAAGATCTGTGATAGATGAATTTGTTGCTGGCGACGCCGTAATCCTGGACTAGTTTTACAGAAGCCGTCAAACTCATAAAAGAGCTGCACTGGTCAATCACAGACAGGTAATTGACTGTTTATTGCAGAATGTCTCTGGGTGAATGGGAAATGAAGCCCCCATCCATCTCAGACCTTTGTTGTTCAGGTTATTATCCCGGGCAAAATGTCACCACTTAAAACACTCGCATCAGTCATTCCTGCGCTGAGAAATTAATTGTCTTTCGTCTGTTTGGTTGGATTGGAAATCATGTCTGGAAAGCGACTGCCTTCCCTCATTCTCACCTTTTAAATTATGGATCTCTTTGTGTCTGAAGCAGAATTGAGTTTCAGCCTCTCTGTATGAAGATGAACGTACAACTTCTCATAAAGACACCAAGAATCTACAAACTCCAATATAAACCTGGTTAAATATCATACATTTACCTTAAACTGTTTCGGCTCGAAACTGCAACGATAAGCTTTAACGCTTTAGTGGACTTCTATTAGCTTGGGTTTGATGTCCATCCACGGTGGTGTGGTGATTAGCACGTTCACCTCACAGCAAAAAGGTCCTGGGTTCGAGTCCAGGGCTCAGCGAAGGTGTATCTTTGTGGAGTTTGCATTTTCTCCCCATGCTTGCTTGGGTTTCCTCCGGGTACTCTGGTTTCCTCCTACAGTCCAAAGACATGCACAGTAGGCTAACTGGCTGTTCCACATTGCACCTAGGTTTAAGTGTGTGTGTGAATGGTTGTTTGTATGTGTTGGCCCTAGGATGGACTGGCGAGCTGTTCAGGGGATACCACTTCTTCACCCAGTGCTGGCTGAGGTAGGCTCCAGCCTCCCCGTGACCCGGTAAGATTAAACAGTTGGGCAAATGAATTGGACAGAATTTTCTTGGCCTGGATTGAATTTGGCTGGGTTTAAAAAGAATTCAACTGGACTAAACGTTATCTGGACTTCTTTGGACTAGACTGGACTAGTCCGAACTGGTCAGATGGAAAGAGACTGGAGCACACTGGACTTGGACAAAAAAAAAGCTTCATTCATTCATTCATTCATTTGCCAAACTGCTTAATCCTACTAGGGTCACGGGGAGGCTGTCAAGTCCAAGCGAAGGCGGGGTACACCATGAACAGCTCGCCAGACCATCACAAAGCCAACACAAACACACAACCATTCACACTCACACCTATGGGGCAAATTGGAACAGCCAATTATCCTACTGTGCATGCCTTTGAACTGTGGGATAAAACCGGAGTACCTTGCAGAAAGCGAAAGTCTGGGACTCGAACCCAGACATGCTAACCACTCCGTCATCATGCCGCCCCATGTGGCGTTACTATTCATACATTCATTTTCTGAACCACTTAATCATAATTAGGGTCATGGGGAGGCTGGCGCCCATCTCAGCCGACTCTGGGCGAGGGCAGAATACACCCTGGACAGCTCGTCTGGCCATCGCAGGGCAGAAACACGCTGATGGCTATGTAGCCTCCTCTTTACAAAAATCAGCAATGGTTCTTTTACTTTCCTCTCACCATAGACAGTGAGAGACATGGCCGGCCTTTGATAACCCAGTTAGCTGCACTGGGGGGACAGCAGTGACAACCTGGTGATAGTGGGGCTTGAACCCCCGACCTTGGGATCAGTAATCCAGCACCCTACCACTGGGCCACCACTGCTCCTTCGTTCATTAATTTCTTCATTAATTTTCTAAGCCGCTGAATCCTATTTAGGGTCGCGGGGAGGCTGGCTCCTATCTCAGCCGACACTGGACGATGGCGGGGTACACCCTGGACAGCTCATCAGACCATCGCAGTGCAACACACCTAGGGGCAATTTGGAACATCCAATCAGCCTATTGTGCGTGTTGTTGGGCCTTGAAAGGAAACCGGAGTACCCGGAGTCAACCCATGTAAGCACGGGGAGAACATGCAAACTCCACACAGAAACTTACCGAGCCCGGAAATCGAACCCAGGACCTTCTTGCTGTGAGGTGAAAGTGCTAACCACTGCGCCAAAAGTCCTTGATAAATAATCTGGAGCATTCGTTGCATTTTATATTGTAAAGACTCTCGCGCTGATAAATCTATGAGCTGTTTGAGAGTAATGTGTGTGATTACTCACACGCGATTAAAGGGCAATTTAATGTCCTTCACTACAAATGACTAATTAGTGCTGCATGCCTCAAAGGAAAGAAAAAAGAGAGAAAAACAATGGTTGGAATGACGTATCAGAGAAAAAGAGACGGCATCGGTGTTGGGGTCAGGAGCAAACACTGGGCTTGTTATCGGAAATAATGGAACCGTGGGATTGCGGTATCATTAGCAGAGAAAAGGGAGAGAGAGGTGTGGCCTCATTAGGAGTCAGCTTTTGTGAGCGAGAACATTTCTCTTCTGAAACATCGTTTGTGTTGGAAGCAGAGCTGAGAGAAGCTCGGAGAGGAATTTTTACCCCGATGTTATTTCTGACAGTAATTCATTTAATAGAAATAAATGATACCAACTGGTTGATGCCCCGGGGTTTAAAGTTTAGCTCATCTCAACATCTAACTCTCTTATATTTTTCGAAATAATACAACTCACCTTCCAGTGTATATGTGTGTGGGGGGAGTGATGGGGGTGGGGGTGGTGGTGGGGGTGGTTTGGTGTGTGTATATCTCCCACCAATATTCTATTTTTGCTTTTTTTTACTATACAGAAACAAACAGCGACATTCATTCATTTATTCATTTTCTGAACTGCTTAATCCTAATTAGGGTCACGGGGAGGCTGGCGCCCATCTCAGCCAACTCTGGGTTCCTCCCACAGTCCAAAGATGTGCACATTAGGCTAACTGGCTGTTCCAAAGGTGTGAGTGTGAGTATGAATGGTTGTACGTGTGTGTGTGTTTGTGTGTGTGTGTGTGTGTGTGCTGCCCTGTGATGGTTTGGCAAGCTGTTCAGGATGTACCCCACCTTCACCCAGTGTTGGCTGAGATGGGCTCCAGCCCCTCCATGACCCTATTAGGATTTTTTTTAATGATTTTGCTCCGTTTTTTTCTCCCCTAATTTTAGTCGTATCCAATTTCCATCATCAAGTGTTGCCTCCCCATCACATACGACCACCACCAACCAGGGAGGGGCGTATGCATGCACATACCTTCCTCCGTGACATGCGATGCTGCCACCCGCCTCTTTACGAACTGCTGCGCATGAGTATTTGGAGACGGCCTAACACACCCGGAGGGAAAGCGCTATCCGCCCGTTTTGTACAGATGAGCCCACAGACGCCCCTGGATTGGCTGGTGAGTGACAGGGAAGTGAGCGTATGCCGTGCCTCCCTTCTGTGAGAGCTCGGCCAATGAGGTCCGACGGTCTCCCGGTCACGGATGGTTGCTGCATTGACCTGGATTCGAGCTTGTGAGCTCCCGGTTGATAGTCAGACCCTAATAAGATTAGGCGATTCGGCAGCTGAGTGAGTGGGGGAGGTTTTCAGGCTGATTAGTTGATTGATCTAAGGCTGTAGCAGCAGCAATCAATCAGACAAACAAACAAACAAATGCATAACTTTGTTCCGCCCTGTTGGGGTTTATAAAAAGCTAAGGGTTTCCTCTGTGAACATTTTTATCCTTCTTTCCCACCTCCCTACATTCTCGAGTGTGAATACTGCAGATCGTATCTTTCTTTTTTTATATTTATATTTTCAGGGAAATCTATTACTGCTGATGAGCACTAATAAATAATATTGGAACAGAGATCTATCCCTTCTGCTCAGGCTGTACTGTAATACACGGAAATAATGACACACTCTCTCTCGCAGTCTCAGGCAGCGCTGGATATATAACGACGTGCTCTATTCTCGCTGCAGGCTTTTTTTTGAAGCCAATATTGCAGTAAGACGCTCTGGCATCAGTCCTGAACAGGTTGTCTGCTCATGCCACCCCCACCCCCCCATCTATTTTCTCCTCCCGTCTCCCGTTTGCTTCGAAAAAGCAGACAGCGTTTTTTTTTTGAATTCCATGAACAGACGTGAAAAGATGATCCTCTGGCTGAATCTTTATTAGCAAGACAAATATTCTCATAAAAAGCCAGAATGAAAATCTACACATTATCCTGCTGCCGCCATCAGACGCCGTTGTGTCCACAGGCGACAGACCATGCTAATACATGTGTTTACTAGCGCAAGTCTGCCTCGCATGCTAATTGACGGATAGTCTTATGATAATTTACCATAACTTGGAGTTGTTCGAATCGGCTCGTAACGCTTCCTTTTGCGTTATCCGTCTGCAAATACTGCTTCATGTTGTTTAATTAACACAAGGATGATGTTGAAAACGCTTCAGAAATGCATTTGTGCCTCTCCAGAATGGGCTTTAGCGGTGTACACAATGCTAAAAGCTAAACACCGTCGGCACCCACAGAGTCATTTCTAAAGGGATAAAATTGCAGGAAAATTGGAGCCAAATGATGTCAGATTGTCGAATTTGTGAACTGAAATCCCTCAAGTAACAGGCGTTGGAACAAGAGGATGCTTTTAGCGCTGTAAAAAGCAGCGTAAACAACACAGCAGCTAGCAAACAGATTAGCACACACCTAGCAATGACTCATCAAAATAACCTACAGAAAAAGGAAGGAGTCAAATGAAGTCAAAGGAGTCAAATGTCTTCAGAATTCTTTTTTGCTGAATATTCATTCATTCATTCATTCATTCATTCATTCATTCATTGAGCCACTTCTTCATACTGGGGACACGGCGAGTCTCAGCCAACTCTGGGCCAAGGCCTTCAACAGGTCGCCAGTCCGTCACAGGGCCAACACACACACACACACACACACACACACACACACACAGAGACACACACACAACCATTCACCGTCTCACACACACCCACTTCTCCATCATGCCGTCCATGGTAGAGTTTTTATTCCTTATTTAGTCCTTTATTCCTTAAAAAAAGCACAAGACTCTACTGTATATTCCGTCCCGGGAGAGTCTCCGTTCCCATATCTCCCATGGAGTGTCTACGCCCTAACCTAGATTCCAGGCTTGTAATAGATCAGTAGTGCGGCCTCTGAGGATTTGTTTGAGAATTTTCTTTGTTGTAATCACAGCACGCTGTTCCTCCACGCGTCTGCTGAGCAGCCCTGGCTGGTTTTGGAATCAATGAAGGGAATGGGGGAAGTGCTGAAATGCGTGATCATCATAGAAGAGCGAGAAGAAGTGACGAAGCCAGCCAGGCGCAGCAGGACTATCACACACCTCACCACATGCACCCCAAATCCCCACTGAGGTCATGAAGCCCTGCATGCTTCCTGTCCCACCGTCTCCCACAAGGACATGTTGGCAGCAGTGACAACTCGGTGATAGTGGGGATTGAACCCCCGACCTTCGGATCAGTAAGCCACCACCCTACGACCGGGCCACCACTGGATTATTTTATAAATACATACTTGGACACAAATTACAAGGAGACGCTCGAGCTGCTTGAAACGTTGCCTTCCACCTTAACAATGTCTTACACCCTGGTTGGCTTCACCTGGCACATCGGTAATCATCAGGCCAAAATCTTCAGGATTCTGGCCTCAGATTAACCCCAAAGAGGTGCGGCCAAGCCCGGGAAGTGGCAGTAGTAGCAGGCCCACCCCAGCCCGCACAGCTCTAGCGCGATTATAATGAGCCTCCTACTCATATCTACTTTTGTTTAGAAGATATTTCCTGTTCGTTCTAAGGATTGGATTCTTATTAGGTTACATACCTTACATCATTCACTCTTCACTCATTTTTATATCGGCTCTGTGATTATAGTTTCATGAGGACCGGCAGTGTAACAGCATTCTCCTAATATCATTACTGCAGGCACTGTCAAAGCGCCATACCTGCCTGAAGCAAAATAAATGAGTAAATAAGTAAGTAAATAAATAAATAAATGAATAAAATGATATTATTCAAACCTGCAACTTTTTACAGAGAAAGTTGCAATGCAAATATACATATAATTATAAATAATGAGTGTGTGAAACTCCGGCCGCTGCGGTATGGAAATGCTTTGTTGTGAACTGAGTCGACCTGAGTGGGTGACCAAAATATTCCGTGGACCCTCCAACAGCCTTGATTTTTTTTTTTTTTTTTTCAGGATGTGTTTTATTTTGTATGTATATTTATTTGCTTGTATTACAGCTCGTGTCTGCCAGGTCTGTCCACATGGACAGGAGGAAATATCCTTCGGAACCCATCTGCTTGTTGTTGTTTTTTTTTTTTTTACTCCTGATATTTTCTTGGCAGTAATACCCCAGCAGAATGCCGTACACCTCCCCGTTAGAGCAACCCTTAAAATGTGAAATCAAGGCCGAGGTGAAGAGGAAAAAACAAATGAGTGCTGGATGCACTGGTCAGGAGTCGGAATAATCAGAAATGGTTTGAAAGGAATCAGAACCTTGGTCCTGATCTCCTGTACGGAATGTTTAGCTTTGTGTTCTGTATTATAGGAACGGATGGTATTTAAGTCTAAATAAATAAAATTTGACTCGACCTCGCCCCTCCAAACACTAGTTCTAGATTCAGTCCCATCGGGGCTCAGTATCCAGCCCTGCTCTCGACTCATACTCGACCCTCTAAGCTCTTGGTCCTGAGTTGAATTCGTTATAACTGGTCTCGTCCCTTTTGATTTGGGCTACTGACAAAAATATATATACGGCTGGAATAATAAGAATAATGTTTTATACAGGTGGCACAGTGGCGCAGTGGTCAGCACATCCATCTCACAGCAAGAAGGTCCTGGGTTCGATTCCCATTTGCAAGTTCTCCCCGTGCTTGCATGGGTTTCCTCTGGGTACTCTGGTTTCCTTCTACAGTCCAAAAACATGCAGAGTAGGCTAATTGGCTGTTCCAAATCACTTTGGTTGTATGTATGTTGGCCCTGCGATGGACTGGTGAGCTGTCCAGGGTGTACCCCGTTATTGCCCAGAGTCGGCTGAGATGGGCGCCAGCCTCACCGCGACCCTAGTTAGGATAAAGCGGCTTAGAAAATGAACCAATAAATGAATGAATGTTTTATACTGATGAGTTAAAAAAAAACCCAGTAGCATTAATTGCATTTATTAGCAACATAACCTTCACTAAGCGACGTGTTCAGTAACGAAGAGGAGTGGAGATACAAGAGACAGACTTTGAGATGGAATTAAGCTGAGCTGGATTCAGCAGTAAATTGCGAGATAAACAGGGGATCAACAACAAAAAAAATATCAGTCAGAGATTTGAGAAAAGGTCGCCTTCGCGGCTGAAAGGAGGTTTTTTTTGTTTTTTGTTTTTTTTTCAGAAAATGGTATTGATGGTGTTGATTTTGGCCTTACAGACATCAAAGCTGAATCTTTTTAGAATGTTATCAGCTAGAGTCTTATCAGAGCCGTGAAGTTTGGACCAGTAGAGACTATAATATATAGAAAATAAGCGAAGGGACAGTGCACGAACTTCCTCTGTGTGGCTCTGTGAACCTGTTTGGGTGAGGAAAAGTGCAATGGCTAATGGCAGTGACTGAATATTTTGTGAATAGTCCTAATAAATCAGTGGATCTGGACAGAGATCTGCTTCAAAATGTTACAGGTTCTTGCCAGGCCCATACCCCATTCCTCCACCAAGTTTGGTGAAAATTGGTTCAGTTGTTTTTTCGAAAAAGCTAAGAGACAAACAAACAAACCAACCGATGCTGGTGAATAAATAACCTCCTCCACCATAGCAGCAGAGGTAATAACAGACAAATATAAGATGAGTGAGATGAAGTTAATAGTATGACACACTTCACAGCCCAGGAAGATGTGATGAGGTGGAACAGCTAATATATAATCTGCCTTGAAATTTTTTGCTCTAAAAGCACTAACGCTCTCAGGCTTTATGGACTCCAGTGTATGCATTGTGAAGGTTAGGTCTCCGAAAACCATTTGGGCTGTATAGGGTAAATGGGTCTGTTTAGCATTTACATAAAAGCTGTGAATTTATTCATGAGAACACATATGGAATATCTGTAAAGTGCCGACATGCTAGAAATAAAGAATCTAATCAAGTATATGACTCTTAGATCTCATAAAAATGAAAGCAAGTGGCTTATTATAAAGGAAATAAGGATATTATGAGATATTATGATATTATTTATTAAAAGAAGTTCATCTGTAAGATGTTGATGTTGATAGGTGGGTTATCGGTAAGGACGAGAAAATGAAAACGTAGAGTAAAATGATACACAAACATCAATAAATGTCACATTAACAAAAGGTTTAAGAACAAAAGAAAACTTAAAGCCCATCCCTGAGGGATGCCTCAGGAAACAGGCGTAATAATACACTGCCAATCAAAAACAAACTCAACTCCCTGCTTTATCCCTTACAGGTACCGTAAAACTTCTAAAACTGAAGCAGTGCTGATATTAAAATAAATCCAGTGGATATTAACAGATTCCACCTTAATTCCTGAAACGGCTTTCTGGCAGCAGGATTTATACAGTTACGCTCTCGAGATAATCCCCACAATCCCTCAGTGATTGAATGATGATGTGGTACCGTATGTGTGTGAGAGAGCTATTTTAGAAATGTCGAAATAATATCCGCTGAAGGTGAAGGTTTATCAGATACAAATCAAAAGCAAAGGCAGATTTATTTTTTTGTTCTGTTTTATCTCAAATGTGGTTTATTTTATACAGCATCTTTTTTTAGGTGGTTTATTTGCAGTATTTACAATGTAAATACAATGCGACAAGCACATTTCCGCCATGACCGAGATAAACACAATATTCATTTCTTTTTTTTCTAATCAGTGGATTAAAGGAAATTTCTTTTTGTATAAATCAGCTCTGATCATCGATCCAGCACGTCATACCGCCTCAAACCACATGAAACAGAACACAGTGGGAACATTCCCGAAGAGAAAACATACAGTACGTTATTTTAATTACAGTGTTGGTCATTTGATGAAGCAATAATCCCTAAAAACAAACAAACAAACAAACAAACAAACAAACAAAGCTGTGTACCAATAGAACCCTAGAGCACGTCATTAAAAGGACGACACCGGAACACTTAGATCAAAATGGAATGAAATGAAACCTCTATAAATGATTTAATTATGATTTAAAGATCAGGTTTCATGAGGCTTGTGCTTACTTACTTATGTACGAACAAAACGTCTGTTGAAATCACCTTCGTGTCACAACATTAACATTTTTGTTGGTCGTTTTGTATTTTGGATGGTGGCATTTGCTTTTCTTTACATTTCCATCTGGTTCTATATCCAGTCCTGACTTCGCCGTTACCTTACTGTGTTCACCTGTTTCGTGTTTGATCGTGTCTGTCCTGTTAAAGCTGGGGATGGTCATCTGGAAAGCTAACAAAATATAACAGTGTATCTGTAGGGCTCTGGCTAAACCCCCCCTTGCCCTTGAAGTCCTTTCCAAAGCCACGCCCTCTCTACACATGTTCATACACACGAGCAGGGAGTCACGGAGGATTTGAGTGGATATTTCCCAGCGGAGCGCCAGGCAGTGATTGCTCTGCATTTTTACAGGATTACAGCCGCCACAGGTGAGGGATTTTTTTCTGAGCCTTTTTTCCCAGCTCTTATAACTTATTGATTATTGTCGTGGTGTAAACACCTTTTTAACTACTATAACAGTTTGTGTGCACTAAATAGTGTTTATTTAACAGTTCCTCCAGGAATGTCACGATCGCATCAATTCACACAAATTCTACCAGTCACCCTGCATTCTGAATGATCTCACAATTTCAGACAATCACTGCGGATTTTCAACAAATTTGGCCAATCATCACATCAAGTAAAGTCATGTTTATTTTTCATACCACATTTAAAAACAATAAATATCGTTTCTTCATTCATTTTCTGAAACTCTTAATCCTACTATGGTTGCAAGGAGGCTGGAGCCTATTTCAGCTGACTCCAGTTGAAGGCGGAGTACACCCTGAACAGCTTGCCAGGGCCAACATGTCACACACAACCATTTACACTCAGAGGTAGGGGCAATTTGGAACAGCCAATTAGCATAATGTTCATATCTTTTGACTGTGGGAGGAAACCAAGGTACCCAGACAAACCCACACAAAGAACGTGCAAACTCCACACAGAAACCCCCTCGCCAAAGCCCAGGACTCAAACCCAGGACATTCTTGCTGTGAAGCTGACGTAGTAACCACTACGCCACCGTGCCGCCCTGTTGCACCAAAGTGAAGTACAAAAAGGTATCGAATAAACGTCATGCAATCATTGTATTATACCGCGAGTTCCACCAATCATAGCAGTCCTCCACGCTGACGTTGAGCCGTATGTTATCATACATCACTGCCTTTAAAGACATCAGTCTTAGTCCAATCAAAACGTCACAGCGTGCATTGCCATTTTAAATCACAACAGTCATAAAAAAGCTCTCGGAATCCTGGAGGGACTGATTGAAACTCCTATTAGTTTCATCTTATAGATAGAAATCTTATCGACTAAGGCATGGATGTGAAATCTTATCAGTCTCCCGGTGTGGGTGCAGGTTTTCACTTCAACCAAGCAGTAGACACACCTTCCACCTGTTTCTAGCACTGATCTAAAAAAAAAAAAAAAAAAAAAAAAGAATAAATTGCACATTAATGTTTAATTAATTGAAAAAAATAAAAAGCTCTGCATAGCTGAAATTTGGCCAAAAAAAAAAATGTTTTACATTCATTCCTTCATTTTCTAAGCTGATAATCCAAATTAGCACCGTGAGCTCGCCATGCCATCACAGGACCAACATACATACAACCAAAGCGATTTGGAACAGCCAATTAGTCTGCTGTGCATTTTTTTGGACTGTGGGAGGAAACCGGAGTACCCGGAGGAAACCCACGCAGGCACGAGGAGAACATGCAAACTCCACACAGAAACGCCCCGAGCCTGAGATCTCAAGGAGAAGGGACACTCTTTTGAGGACAGCAATGTACAGATTCTGGAGAGGGAAGAGAGAGGAGTAAAAGAAGCCAACATTAAACCGAGGAGGCGGTTTGAGGTTTCACCTTTCAAGCACTTACTCTGGATCTCCTTCCCAAGAGGTTTCACTCCACTTCACACCTTGATTCAGGTGAACAAACGACCCCATATGCAGACCAGGTAAACAACCCTAGTGGACAAAGGACCCTACCGAGCGATGGAATGGATGGGAGGGACAGTGATTTGCACTTGACTTGAGAGTTTTTTCCTCAGACTGTATAAGGCTGGAACTTTCCACCAGATTTTTCTAACTGATGAAGCTTTTTGGATTAAAGGCAAAACGTTTTCAAAAACCACAAAAAGAAGTCCAGTTTCCTCGACTCAAGCTTTGTAGGATTACCATGACCTGGATGATTGAGAATCTTTACCAACGTTTTGTTCAGTGAAGTGGTCTCACCAATATGGCCGCCACGCGGCTTCAAAATTGAAGCACTAATGTGCAATCTAGTCTTTTTTTTTTTAATCAGTGACTGAAACAGGTGGAAGGTGTGGCTACTGCATGGATGAAGTGAAAACCTGCACCCACACCGGCCCTTCACGAATAAGACTGGACACCCCTGAACGAAGTTCTGTCCTGCATGTTCTTCCTGGACTGGTCCTGTGGCTGCCTTTTTTTAAACCTCCTACAAGGAAGTAATCTTTTACCTTCAGTTTGTGCTTGTTATGTGTGTATTTTCATGTAATTTCTATCAGAGGCGGGGCTTTGGACCAGGTTTGGTTCAGTTTTGGAGATGATCCGGATCAAATTCTACATTCAGGAATTTTTGAAAGGATTCTTTTACATTGTGGGATAGAACTGATTTTTGGTGTTTTGGTTCATATGTAGAATTCCTGGTCTTGGTGGAGGTTTGCGCTCTCTGAATGCTCTTGATTATAATTTTAAATTAGTGCTCTATTCATAAATTCCTAATAAAGGAAACGTGGTGGATTTTATATTCTTTGCCTATAAAGTTATATATTTTTTTGCCGGTCGGTTGTTTTATTCCTTTGAAGTTAAAGACATCTGGGTCAGGCTTTAAAAGATCCTCGATTCAGTATGAGCTTATTTGTAGAAGTGGTTCCACTGTGCTATTTGTGGTTATGCTCCAGAGAACAGCATTATGGGAAGCTAATTGTAAAGCGTAAATGGAAGGTATAGTGGATAGCCGTGCTGCGAGACTGTAGGAGCCCGATGTTGCGCTTCAGTACTTGTAATGGAAACACTTTTAGCGAAGCTTACATTTTTTGCTAACTATTTTTGTACGTAAAGTCATTCCTCCGGTTCAGTTAAATACACCGACTGAATGACATGAAATCATTTTGTATAAATCGCTTATTTTAGCGAGAGCTCAGTCTGTATAAATTAATATCAGAATCATAACACATGGCTTGGATGGTTGTCCCGTGTTTGTGCATGTGCACCACAGGAAACCCAATCAGGCTTCACATAGCTGAGTTGATGCTGATTGGCTGTGACTGACTTGCAGCAATAAACAAAAAGCAAAACAGATTTATTATTGAAAAAAGAAACACATGCCCAAAAAATAAATGGCTCATACACCACCACTCAGACTCGCACAGAATAAAAAACACAATCTAACTCATATAGTAAGTGGCAATGGTGGCTCATCGGTTAGTGGTTCAAGCCCCAGTACCACCAAGCTGCCACTGTTGGGCCCTAGAGCAAGACCCTTAACCCTCAAATGCTCAGTTGTATAAAAAAATTAAAGTAATATATAATGTAAGTCGCTCTGGATAAGGGTACATGTAAATGCTGTAAATTTAAATAAAGGTAGGCAGACAAACTTACAGGTAAATAAATGTTCATGGAGAGAAAGCTAAAATCAGAAGCTTGACAGAACATGAACTCATTAAACGAGTAATTAAACTAACAAGACAGGTGATACAATAGAATGTGGAAAACCGAGAGGTGGTGAAAAGCAAGCCCAGACTCCGACACCTGTCAGTAGAGACCTTTGTTGGGCGCATCGCTTTTTTTACGCCGTGCCTGAATCTATATGTTACGTGATATCATGAGGAATTTTGAGGAATTGTGCTGCTTGATTTTGCTCTCAGGTCTTTCCATCCTTAGGACTCTGTTATCTGTTGTAAATAGCCAGTGTATATTACACACAGGAGCCAGTTCACATATTACGCCTCTATTTAATCTTACCGGCGGTGTGATGTAGGAATCGGCTCCGCTGCATAGTAATACGCCAGCGTAACTCAACAGAGACACATCAGACAGGAGCATCAATCCTGCTACTCATTTTATTCCTAACTACTGACCAGCGGCCAGGGAGATTCTGATCACAGACCTGCCTGTCTGAGTTAATGTCTGTGTCAGTATAAAATATGCCCCGCGGATATGACATCATCCTCAAGCGTAATCATCCAGCGTTCATCCTATAACTGCATCCACCACTAAAATATTCCTGTTTTTCATTCATTCATTCATTTTCTAAGCCGCTTAATCCTTATTAGGGTCTCAGGGAGGCTGGGTGAAGAAGGGGTACACCCTGAGCACACATGCAACCGTTCACACTCACACCTAGGGGTGATTTGGAACAGCCAATCAGTCTACTATGCTTGTTTGCGGAGGAAACTGGAGTACCCGGAGGAAACCCACGCAAGCACGTGGAGACCTCCACACAGAGCGTGGGATTCGAACCCAGGACCTTCTTGCTGTGAGGGGAGAGGTGCTAACCGCTCCTGTTTTTATTTTATTTTATTTATTTATTTGAATTGAAATCTGTTTCCACCCAACCACCTCTAGAGAAAGCTCCTCCTACTTCTACGAGAGTACAGTACCCTGGTTACCTTGTGTTATATAATAGAGACCGGAGAAGACGTAGTAAAATAGATGAATTAATATTAAAGTCTTGTGAAATTGGGGCAGTGTTTTTTGTGGTTTATAAATTTAGATATTCAGTGTATTTTTTTAAAACTATTTTTAAAATCTTATAATCACAGCAGTCCCTGAAAAGACAGAAAGAATTCTTCTTCACCTGCTCCTGTACTCGTCTCATCTTTGGTCTGATTTTCAAATAACAGCCGAATCCAACCCATGGATAGCACATCATCCATCATGTGGATATGACAGTGTGTGTGTGTGTGTGTGTGTGTGTGTAACCCCCTGGAGTTCACTCCTCCTCATCTGGCTCTTGAACAGCTGGCCTTCTTTCATGGTGGGGAAGTGTTCCTGAAGGTTCCACCGTCCTGCACCTCTCTATGGGACGACATCATTTTTAGTCAGCTTCAGAAAAGTTTAGCATCTTAATTGATTAAATCTAGGCGGCACGGTAGCGCAGTGGTTAGCGTGGTTCCTTGGGCCTCGGGGCATTTCTGAATCGTTGGCATATTCTTCCTGTGCTTGCGTGGGTTTCCTCCGGGTACTCCGGTTTCCGCCCACAGTCCAAAAACATGCACAGTAGGATAATCGGCGGTTCCAAATGGCCCCTAGGTGTGAGTGTGAAGGGTTGTTTGCCCTGTGATGGTCTGGCTAGCTGTTCAGGGTGTACCCTGCCCTCGCCCAGAGACGGCTGAGATGGGCGCCAGCCTCCCCGCGACCCTAATTAGGATTAAGCTGCTTAGAAAATTAATAGAGGACTTAAAAGGGTTAACGCACCACGAAACATTTTCTATAGTCATTAATAATTTTTTTCGAATGGAACCCAGGCCTTCTTGCTGCAAGGCAGATGTGCCAACCACTGCACCGTCGTACCGCCCACTGGTTTATTTTATGAAACATAATAATAAACGGATAGATGAACACGTTAATTCACAAACACTTTTTTATTTAGATTAAAGCCGGATGTGTAAATGTAATCGTGAACCCCTGCAGTGTTTATTAACCCTTAACCTTCAGTAGAATTTGTTTCCAAAGTAAACTGATGTCTGATTTGGAATCGAGGCTTTAAACAGCTATCGAGCTGCAACCTTCTGGTTTTGGTTTCTTTCCTCCTTCCTTTTTTTTTTTTTGGTCTTTAATGCTCTGGCTATTAAATTACTAAACTTATCTGATTAAGGAACCTTTAATCTCCGTCGCAGCAGTACGCTCTAAAGGGTTCTGCTCAGAGCTGCTGCTGATGACTAAATACACTGGCTGGAAGTTTTTTCTTTAATGTATATTATATAAAACACACCGCGGGGTTCGTGATGTATCTGTCACACTAAATGTGATCAATAACATGCACATCTTCGTGATCTGATCCAGAACTAACAACAAATCCAAAACATCACTGTTTGTCCTTCATGGAATCTCACATGGTGGCCCCTGCGGTGAGATTTCAGACCTCCGGAGAGAACCAGTGGGAATTTATTGTCCTCTGTTCTGTAATCCATGTGCAGTAGTAGTATTACTTGTACTACATGAGATCTTTTTTTTTTTTTTTTTTACCATAGACTTCTCTGTGTCTCTGTTCCTCCAGCCAGCCTCGAAGGTATGCTAAGGTCGCAGCATTGAGAACCTTTGCTGTGATTACCGCCGCCATTCCGTGGAGACCGCGGCAAATTTTGGAGACGGCCAGTTGTAAACATGTGGGAGAAAATATGCACATGTCTGAGAAACGTAAGCTTGCTCACTGCATGCATCGCAGCCATCATGTCTACCGCATACGTGGTAGTCATCGTTCCATGTACATTTTTACCTCCATGGAAATCTACAGTAACCTCCGGTGGGCCACGTTTGCCTCACAAATGCTTTCACGGTTGCAACAGCTGAACTGATCCAGTGCTTGACCCACGGTAATTTCCAGTATGACCAAACTTTCCCCAAATGGAAGCCGGTTCTCAGATTATCCCGATGGAAGTGTGTGGAACACTCATGGGATAATGCTGGGCAAAAAAAAATCGCCTACCATGAAGTCCTTCCAGGGATGTGACATCGAGGCATCAATAATCAGTAAGATCAACAGTCATCACAAAACAGCAGTGAACTCCAAAACACAGCAACAGGATAGTATAACTAGTAAGAGATAACTAGTTTGCTAATATATGTTTTCTTAGCATTAATTAACTCACTAATCCTCGCTAATGAAACAGTCTAGCATTACATCACATCAGGCTTTTTTCTTTCCGAAAATAGAAACAAACTATAAAACAATGACACAAATCTGTTAGCTGATTTGATTTATGTAAAATATATAAATAAAACTAGAGAGGCGCTCATAGAGTGTAAGGTACCTCCACCAGGCACAGACGGATTATTATAACTTGGCATAGTTATAATGAAATGTCTCCCCCTAGTGGCCGTTTGATGAATATTTTGCCACATGTTAAAGGTTTTTCTGGATTTCTTTTCAACGGAGCACCTCTGAAATTTAATGGGTTGGTACTTGTACCCCAGCCAACTTTAGAAAAAAGTCATCTTGCTTGAAAACAAACAAGCAGACAGACTAACACATGTCAAAAACCCGTGGTGCAGTAGTTAAGGTGCTGGACTCAAGATATAGAGGTCATGGGTTGAAATCCCTGTTAGACCCCCACCGTGCTAAGATCCCTGGACAAGGTCTCAACCACAAGTGTGCCTCTGTCCACCCAGCAGTATAAATTGGTACCAGTAAAAATACTGGGAAGGTAACCTGCGATGGACTAGCGTCCCATCCAGGAGGAGCTGAACTCCACAGAAACCGGAGTAAGCTCCGGCTCTGATGAGCCACAAGACTCGGGTGTAAAAGCCCAGCAGACCTTTTTACTCTGACAGAGGTAAATATTTCACCTGATTTTCTACCTAATCTTTATAGGAGCCAATCCCTGCCATCAGAGGGCTTCCCTATTCCACCACAGCCACCAACCAGGAAGGGAGAACTCAAGCTTGTGCTTCATCCAGGACATGTTGCTGCCAGGTTTTCTTCAAACTGCTGCACATACATTGCTGGGATCTGTGATGAGCTCAGAGATGCCCATGACTGGGTTTCATCTGCTTACTCCTGTTTCCTCCTACAGTCCAAAAAGGTGCTCATTAGGCTGATTGGCAATTCCAAATGTTCTCTAGGTGTGTATGTGAATGTGAGTATGAAAGGATGTTTGTCCAAGAGAGCAGGTTCTGTGGGGTGTGTGCAAGATTCTCAGGTAAAAACATACACTGCAGCTGAAACTAAAAAAACCATGGCAGTGTTGCGCTAACCTTTACACTCGACCCGGCAGTGAGAGTTACGACGGTGAGTATAAAACACGGGGATTCATCATAAAGTGCATCAAGAAATGTATCATATGATTTAAAAACTTCACTCATTGAAGGCACAGTTTTGTTTCTGTGAGCAAGAAACCTCCAGATGAGCGAGCGAGAGAGAGAAAGAGATAGAGAGAGAGAGAGAGTGTGTCTCCGCCGGGGATGGCTGAACTTCCTGTTCTCATATCCACACCGTGTTGCTGTTGTTGTTGTTGTTGCTGGTTTTTGTTTTACTTTGAGCATCTCAAAGTGGAAAATATCTCCACACTTCAAAAAGTAGAAGTGAGTAGTGTGTCCTGTAAGAGGTACGGAGAAGCGTGGCCTCTATATGTCATGGAAAAGGAGAACGAGTGCGGTCCCTCTGCTCCTCCCTTCGCTGTCAGAACGACACCCGCTGTGATTGTTGCAATTTCACACTCGGCTATGCCTCGCTGTCTGGCATTTGCTGCTTTAACAGAGGTCAGTGCAGTGTGTGTGTGTGAGAGAGAGAGAGAGAGAGAGAGAGAAAGAGAAACGATGAAAGAAAGAAAAAACGCACCCCCCAGTGCGGAAGCAGCTTCTGATACCGTCGATGTTCTCTTCTACTTGAAATGCACTGCAGGAAATCCATCGAGAAGAAGTGAGAGCAAATGAATCCGGTGTATCTGATTGTTCCCAAGGCGTCACAATCACCGTATCACAGACACCCAGCAGCAACAATACACACCTTTATGCTTAAAAAGGTACAACAGCCTACAGCACATCATCCTCCATCTGCTTCTCCTGATAGACGCCAATCGCAGGGCGCTTCCACTTCTTATTCTACAAGTTAACATTACTCTCATTTATTTGTGGTTCGGTCTGAGCTCCTTGCAGGTTAGCAGGAGGATAATCCCTCTCTAATGCTGCTAAATTCTGCTACCTGGAAGCCGGCTGCACCTCGACCAAAGTTCTCATCCTTTACATTTATTACCTTTCGCATTAAACCTCCAGGAGAGAAACTTCACTCACAGTCGTTCCAGCTTCATGGCGACTGATCCAGCATCCTGAACGGGTTCACGGCTGTGTCCCAGTTTGCGTAGCTGCATACTTATACTTGAAGGTGGCACGTTGGCGCAGTGGTTAGCACGTCCCCCTCACAGCAAGAAGCTTCTGGGTTCGAGTAGCGAGCGAGTAGAGTAGAGGGCGAGCGAGTAGAGTAGAGGGCGTTTCTGTGTGCAGTTTGCAATCCTTGTGCTTGTATGGGTTTCCTCCAGCTACTCCAGTTTCCTCCTACAGTCGAAAGACATGCACTGGGGTGGGATATCGCAGGGCTTACAACCATTTACACTCACACCTAGGGGTGATTTGGAACAGTCTGTGGACGGTGGGAGGAAACCAGAGTACCTGGAAGAATCCCATGCAAACACGAGGAGAACATGCAAACTTTAAACATGTAATGATCACAGTACCTACTTGAATATGCAAATTAGTCTGTGGCATCATCTTCCAACTTCCAAAGAGATTTCAGTCATGCACTAAAGATTTGGCAAAACTAGATGTTCATCTCTCAGGAAAAGCCTTGATGATGCACCTTAGTCCTGAATCACCACATGGACCTTTTCCCAGAACGCATCCTGAATCACCCTTTTACATTTTTTTAAATTACTATTTAGCTCTCAACTTTTCGTTTTGTTCGGTAAGCAGTCAGCGTTTGATCCAGTAGCTGTGAGATCGATAAAGAGGCGGAGGGAGGAAAAATCACCTTCTTTATTTGGCTATGAGACAGATCAGATCTCCGCATCTTCATTTGGAGCCTCACTGGGTTTCAGGGACGCGATGGCATCAAAGCATCGCAGTTTCATGGAGGCGTGAGAGCAGGTGGAGTGTGAGAGCAGGTGGAGTGTGAAAGTCCTCCCTAGTTTGGAAGAGGGCCATTAGTGTAATCTGACACCAGTTAGACAGAAGGATCAAAATTCGCCTGTTTTTCACCCTGAATATAGATGACCATGTGTAATGGTATAGAAAGAGAACCTGCAGGTCACTGAACTGAACTGAATCACATGTTCACTCAGATTCAGTAGCCCAAGCGGTGAATGTGACATTTACGGCCTCTTACACGGACAATAAAATTCACACAAGGTCACAGTGCACTCGATCGCTTCTGTCTGCTGATCTGAAACATCACAACGCGTTATCGCATCAGGGAAATATTACGTCCCTCATATTATCTGACTCACTGTTCACTGTTCACTCACTCACCAAGTTATAATAGAAAATAATTTATAATTAATTTATTATTTCTATACCGCTTGTTAAAAAAAAATCATATTTAACTCACCATATACCCACATATAAATATATATGGAGTTTATGGTGAGATAAATGTGTGTGTGTGTGTGTGTGTGTGTGGGTGTGTGTGATCGCTAGATCAATGGATCTTAGCAATTCTGCACTCTGATTGGCTAATCTACTCCGAGGACACCGTATATGAGCTGATATCCTCAATGTCACCATAGAAAAATAAAAAATAAAATGGTTGTGACTCGTTCTAGGCTTAAGTATTTCATTAAGTGCTGGATTTTTTTTTTTTTTTCAGTCTAGAATGATTCCACAAAAAGCAACAAAATATAGAATTCATATATTTATTATTTAGAAAAAAAATTATAAGAACTAAAAAGAATTACACTTTTTTTCCTAACAAACTCTATTTTATATAAACTACAGCTTACCAGCTAGCTCTGTGTTAACCGAATCCCCACGTAACGCAATGACATTTGAAAATGAAGCTTTTTATAATAAGATTATTTTGTTTATTTATAAGAATTTGACAGGTTTTTCCCACCAAATGTGACTTTATTGGACTGATAAAGGAAGAGGCCTCCATGCTAACCCACTAGCTCCCCATGAAAGAATACAAATGGGATAAGAGTATTAGACAGATGGAACACACACACACACACACACACACACTCAAACAAATTTTATTATAGGCCTTCTGTTAACCAGCTAAGTCTGTGGTAACCAGTTAGTGCTAACTGGCTTTCATGTATATAAATATATCAAAAGAATTTGAATACAATAATAAAAATCCAGAGAATAAAATAAGTCGGTTATTCCACTGCTGCTGATCGTATATCATATATGAACTAGTAAGTTATTAAACTTGGCGTGAGCTGTATATTGTTGATGTTATTATTACTAGACATGTGAGAGTTTACGGAAACTGTACTAAAGTAAAGTAGTATTGCGTTTACACAGACAGCAACTTTCTAACGCCAGGATCTTGTTACATCAAGTTAGACAGAGCACGCAGGTGTCTGAAGACTCGGAAGAGGTAGGTTTTTAAATTCGGATTTCTCCACTACTACACATGACAGTAGTAATGATATTAGCGGTATTAGCCTAAACACATCATTCAGGTAACGGAATGAAACCTAACGTTTGGCCCTATTCTACAACAACAAGGATCTGACATGAGATACCAGTTGGTGCCGCGCGAAAGGTCAGTGAACGAGTGTGTTCGCTCCACCATTCATTTCTTTTGTCTGCCGTACAACTTGATATGAACGCAGTTAGTGTAGAAAAGATCAAATCGATTATTAAGATAATTGTGCGACGTGCAGCTGCCCGACTGTCAGAGCTGCTCTCGAAGAGAACGAGTCAACATCTTCTGACCAATCAGATCTTATGACTTTAGGATTATTTTCATCTCAGGTCTACAAGGTTACGGGTGAGAAGTGGCGATGTGGGGAAACAGGAAGTCGGGATCCTCTGTAGGTTCACGGTTCGGTGTAACCCTGTAATGAAGGTCAGCATTCATGTGGTGTCCCGGCAGATTGGGAAATAAGCGTTGATGGTACCCGTATATATTAAGTTAAGAAGTAAACATTTGAGTTTTTGCTTTAGTAGTGAATCTGTTTACAAGGTCAATCTTCCTTGTCCCCGTCACGCTTCTCTTGAGAGCTCTGATGGCACATGGCGTGGAGTATTAATAGATATCTGATGGTTTTCGTGTCGGTAAAGTGCGCCCCAGTGGCCTGATTTGAAGCTCAAGGCTTTTACAGCTCCGGTCCTGCCACCCTGCTATCTTCCACAAATAAACTGCGGAGGCTGTAAAAGCTGGTTAGCTGTCTGTAAATCCAGCCTCGGCTATTAAGTATGCGTAGGCCGCTAAGGTCAAACCAAATGAGAGATTTTATACGGAGATAATGGCAGCTTCTGTCTAGGAGTTTAAACTATCACTTAGCCACACAGAGCGTGGATCTGATGCCAGGCAAGCAGGAGGCCTCATTCATGATGCAAATATCATTTGATCAATAGATATTATCCTGCGGCTCGCATTAGCCGTGCCATGAAAACGTCTTCATGAAACTCAAGCTGCGCTAATGATTTGTGGATAAGAGTGATTTGTGACGCATATTTAATATATTTCACACAAAATGTTTGCACATAAGAGAAACTTCACCAAAAAACCACATCATCCCAGGAGTTTTTCACTGAGAGCCTCTGTACAGCATGTGCATGATGAAATAAACACAACCCAGGAACACAAATGACAACACTAATCTTCTTTCCAGATGGTTTTATAGTCATGACATTAAAGCAGTGGAAATCTAAACTACGCTCAACTCATTGACAATGACTCGACTGATTTAAGTTAGAGGAGTCACTCACAGCTAAGGCTCAATGATTCACTAAAGATAAGGTGAGTGAATCTTGGTAATGGCCAAATGATTCACTGAGTCAAATACTGATTCACTAAACATAAAATGAACAAATATCAGTCATGACCAAAGATTCACATCTTTTAAGCCACTTAATCCTAATTCGGGTCGTGGGGAGGCTGGCGCCCATCTCAGCCGAGGCTGGGCGGGCGGGGTACACCCTGAACAGCTCACAAGGCCATTGCAGGACATGAGTTAAAATAGAGACATTATATTAAGAGTTTATATAATTAGACACAAAGGCCAGTTTACTGAACATAAGATGACTGAATCTCAGTTGTGGGCAAAAGATTCACTGAGTCAAATACTGATTCATTGAACTTAGAATTAATGGATCTTAGATAACATCAAACGATTCACTGAGTCAATTTCTTATTCATTGAACTTAGAATTAATGGATCTTAGATAACATCAAACGATTCACTGAGTCAAATGCTGATTCATTGAACTTAGAATTAATGGATCTTAGATAACATCAAACGATTCACTGAGTCAAAAAGTGATTCACTGAACATAGAATGAATGAATCATATCAGAATCATGTATGGAAGATACATATCTACTGTTGGGTGGTACGGTGGAGTAGTGGTTCGCAGGTTCGCCTCACAGCGAAACGGTCCTGGGATTAAGACCCGGAGTTTGCATGTACTTGCGATTCTATACTTACCACTCCTCCCACAGTCCAAAGATTTTATTTTTATTTTGGTTTTTGATATACTTTAGATTTTTGTTAATCCTGCAAGGGAAATTTGGCTCTGCATTTTTAACCCATCCAAAGTGAGCACACACATTTGTTTTGCTGTTGGTCCGGGAATCGAACCAGTGACCTTTCAGTCCCAAACCCGCTTCTCTAACCGTTAGGCCACGGATGCCCCATGCAGCACGTTACGCTAATTGGCTGTTACAAATTGCCCCTAGGCGTGAGTGTGAATGGATGTGTATGTGCATTGGCCCTGCGACGGACTGGTGAACCATTCAGGGTGTACCCTGCCTTCACCCAGAGTTGGCTGAGATAGGCTCCAGCCTCACCGCAACCCTAGCAGGGTTAAGCGCTTCACCAAACCAATGAGTTTCTCGTGTCTGTAGTGAGGAAAAAAGATGAGATTCGATCATCGCAGGACAAACAGCCGCTGAACGTCATCATTTCTTTAGAAACTAACCTCGACTGAGTCCTCAGCGAAGTAAAGCTTCACATCAGATTCAAAACAAAGTAACAAAGTGCTAACAAAGAATGTTCCATTCAATAAACGAATCACTCCAGGCTATTCATAATCTAAACAGAGAATCAATACGAAAATGACTCGTGGGCTGAAGAGCGTTTGTTCCTGATGGGAGAAAACACCACGATTAATTGGAACAGAAATCTGCCGGCGGCTCAGCAAGATAACGCCAAAACAACCGTGATACCAGGCTAATTGACTGTGAGTGAGTTTGTAGAAAAGGAGCTCCGCTCATTGGAGGAAATATTTACTGAATTAATTTGCAGAATTAATCTCTGTATAATTCCAAAAGTCATCAAGAAAAAAAAAACTTTGTAAAGAAAATGAAAGATGTTTGGGGTTTTTTTGAGGGAGAAAGTAAGAGAGAGCTCATGGAGCTACTGTAGCTTCATTAATTAGCTTGAAGTTACACGTGAACGGGAGATACTGATAAGGGAAGAAACAAACAAAAGCCAATTAGGAGCCTCAGCGAACCTCGCCTGCAGAAAAATAAAAAATGATCATTTTTCCCCCGGTGTTGACTGTTCAGGCATTATGAGTGTCAGTACTTCGTATTCCTGTCTTGTAGTCATGTTTACAAAAAAAGTCAATGTGACAGATGTACAGAGTGTAGCAGGTAAGAGTCCTGAACATTTATCACCTTCACGAAGGAGGTTATATTTAACCCACAGTCTGTGTGCTTGTCTTCAGGATTACGTAAAAATGTACCCGTGGATTTCCATGAAATTTCTACCAGAGGCGGGGCTGTGGATGAGGAAGCCCCTGTTAGATTTTGGAGATGATCTGGATCAACTTCTAGATTCAGGCATCTTTAAATGATTCTTTAACGCTGTGGATGATTTCTTTGACATTTGGGTTCATATGATGGGATTTCTGGGAAATCCACTCACTCTCAAACCTAGTGGCAATTTGCAACAGCCAGTTAGCCTACTGTGCATGTCTTTGGACTGTGGGAGGAAACCGGAGTGCCCGGAGGAAACCCACAGAACCACGTGGAGAACATTCAAACTCCACACAGAAACGCCCCGAGCCCAGGAATCGAACCCGGGACCTTCTTGCTGTGAAGCGGACGTGCTGACTACTGCGCCACTGTTCCGCCTCGTCTCCTTCCATATTAAATTCTGTTCTTTTAAACACTGAATTACAGGGTCGCGTGCTGGCGCAGTGGTCAGCACGTACGCCTCACAGTAAGAAGGTCCTGGGTTCGAGTC
>JAQMYF010000017.1:1395209-1423245 GCA_030014195.1 Neosilurus mollespiculum
AGAGAGAGAGAGAGAGAGAGACAGGAAGACAGAACAACACTGGCAGGGAGAGAGAGAGAGAGAGAGAGAGAGAGAGAGACAGACAGGAAGACAGAACAACACTGGCAGGGGGAGAGAGAGAGAGAGAGAGAGAGAGAGAGAGAGAGAGAGGAAGACAGAAGTAGTGTTTTTTGGTAGTACAACTGTTGTGGTAGTTTTTATGCTACATAGCTAAACGTAGCTAACATAGCTAATGAAATTACGACTCATTAGAAATCTATTCACTGTAGCAGATGCCGACGTTGTGGCTCATGTTAACAGAGTGGATTTTCAGCACACATAAATATGACTTCTTAAATATTCTTCATCGTTATTTGGACATCATTAAGCCTGAGGTGATGCGTGAGATCAAAGCCTCCGATAGCAGGTTTCTTGTGATCATGTGATCAAAGTTACCGTGTGATCATGATTGCACAAAATAACCTAAAAATCTGTTGCTCACATCTGTGAATAAGAACTGCAGCCAAAGTAACAGCCATTTCCTTCCAAGGATGAGTGATGAGTACGATCATCATCACCATCATCATCATCATCATCATCATCTTAGCATTAAAACACAGCCTGGGTCGGGCCGTAAAATGCCGTCGTATATCAATGAGTTTCTCCGAGGTGCACAATTTAGCTTTGACTAATAAATATATTGGAGATGACTGAGCAGGGTTTTTTTCTTTAAATCCCTTCCAGTAGAATTAATTTTCAACCCCCCACCCCCCCATCCCCACCCACCCCCTCTCTCTGGGAAAGATGGTGTGATCTTAGCGGAGAGTGGAAAGCTTTAAACTGGGGTTCAAACAGGTGAAAAGGAACACAAGGGCCATTAGCGTCGTCGTCCTGTTAGAGTGAGCACGGGTTTCAGGAAGAAAGAAAAAGAGAAGAAGGAGGAGGGAAAAAAGGAAAGAACGGCGAGTGGCTAAAAGCTCTGACTCAGACATGATACATGAAGATACGCGGAGGTGGGGATTACAGAATCAGAGCCGCGGGAAGAGCTTCGGCGTGGATGCATTAATGCTTGTCTTTATCACTGATACAGCAGGCGGACTGCAGTTAACTATAACACACACAAACACACACTGCTGTCTCCTCTGATGTGAAGTCGTGAAATATTTGCTTGAAGTTTGAGAACAAAGGCGTAGCAGTGTGGACGCGGCCCGTATCCTCAGGCGTTATCAAATAACTCGCACTTAGCTATGATTTGATTCTATGAGTCATATTCCACTTGATTCGTTACTTAAAGACATGACACTTTAACGGTAATGCTGCATTCACACTCACGTGACATGACACGTGTTCCTCTGTACATCTGCGACACCAGATTTCAGCCCAGATTTTTATACATTTATGCAAATTACTTTAGAATTAAAGCAAAAACTCCAATCGACTCGTCGAACGATTCCTCATATCTTAGCCGTCACACCTTGTTCAAAAGCGTAAACGGGGGCTCCTGGGTGGCGATTCAACAAGATGCTCGACTATCAACCTGGAGATTGCGAGTTCGAACCCAGGTTGATGCCACAGCCATCCGGGCTCCCACAGGAGGGAGGGATGGGATGGCATACGCTCCTCTGTCACTCACAGCGATCACCAGCCAATCCATGTGAGCTCATTCATGCAAAAGGGGGCGGAAAGCACTTTCCTCCGAATGTGTTAGGCTGCCTTCAAATGCGCATGCGCAGCAGTTCGTAAAGAGGTACGTGACAGCACTGCATGTCACGTATGTGATTGGGAGGCTACACCTGAAGGGTGGGAATTGGACACGAATAAAATTGGGGGAGAAAAAATGGAGAAAATAGCGTAACCAAATAGAAACTGATCCAGTGGTGAAAGTCATCTCCGTTACTGCTCTAGACTCTCACGATACCCTGGGGGGAGGTACGATGCTGTCCATTTCGGGACCCGGTGAAGACCAGCACAAAACTTCCCACCAAATTTAACAGACCTCGCCTGACAAGGAACGCATTCGCCGAACGAGAAACAGGTAAGAAACACATTCGAATAGAGACGAAAGGATTTAAAATTTGTCTCTCTCTGACTGCTGCTTTACACAAGAGTACTCAGAGAGCACAAACCTTCACCAAGCCATAACAATAAGGTACACAGCTCCCCCTGCTGGGCCTGCTGTACTACCACACTTCCAAAAAAATGTGATTCCCCTATGTTAAATTTAAATTACTGCCAGATGTGCAATCTGGATCGGATCTGGATGAAACTTGATCTGACATCAAAGCTGCTGATCCTGAATATTCAGCATTATTTCTTCAAATCACATGTTCAGCAATATGATGATTTTATCATAACATCCCTGGGTGATCACCTAGCCATCATAAAAGGTTCAGTGTGGTTTGTCAAACTGTAAACAGGAAGTTGCTAACAAACAAACAACAGTGAAAACATTGATGAAGACAATAAGACATCTAATTAAATGAGGAAGAAAATTAAAGCTTTGGAAGGAAGTACTAACGATCACCGGTGCTTTTTCAGCCTGAAGCTAATACTGTTAGCTAGCCTTGCTAATGTGACAGCGAAGCTAAGTAGCGTGTAACTCATAAATCAAACAATCAGTCTTAACGCCGATGAAGGTATTAATGAATGCTGCGTTTAATTTGCTAGATTTACTCATTAGAACTACTTGTACATGCCCACAGGTGGCACAAGTGACATGACCCATGCTAGTGTGATCTCAAGGTGCAAATGCATCATGCACCAAGCAATTCCTCCAGTTTTTTCCTGCAGGTTTATTCTACAGCATCTATTCATGCTTTCCTGGATTATTTATTTTTCATCTCTCTCTCTCTCTCTCTCTCTCTCTCTCTCTCTCTCTCTCTGTGGGAGAAATCGAGGTCTTAGCAGAGAGCAAAAAACTTTCAATTGAGAATTAAAAAGATAAAAAAATGCAGCTTTCGTGAAAACTTTCTGAAAAGGAAACATATCAAATCTATAAAATACGAGGTTCACTGGTCGCGACTCCGGATTCAGTTTATTAATCTCTCCAGACTGCGTGCACTTAGTGGATGTCTGTAGTGTTAAATGTCAATGTTATCCAACGTTAACTGCAATATTACCTTTAAACTCATTATACTAAGGTTTATGGAGACGTCAAAAAGTCAGAGCTGCGTCGTCAGGACTACGTTACCATCAGCCTCTGCATCTCACAAGACCACACCCCCTGCATACCGCTTATATCTAATGAACGAGGATATTGATAAAACCGCACCAGTTCATCACCCAGTGATCTGAACCGGATGCTTTTTTATTCTAATCATTTTGGAATAGCCACATGAACCAGGCAGCCTAATGTGTATGTCTGTGGAGAAACTGGAGTAACCAGAGAAGACCCATGCAAGCGCGTGGAGAACATACAAACTCCACATGGAAGCACCTTCTTGCTGTGAGGCGGATGTGCTAACCACTACGCCACCATGCTGGACCTTCGGTGGTATAAAATACCGAATACAAGACGGATAATGTATTCACACAGAATACAGAGAACACCGGCCACCATGGCCAATAAGCATGGACCTCCAATCAGGGAAAGCCGTCTTCGGATTTATCTCAAAGCTAGTAAACACTGATCTCTTAGGGATGGGTTATTTATACGCTCTTCTGGGAATCTTGCTCTTGTGATGCACAAATAAGAGAATTGGGACGACTGGCGAAGATGGCAGACAGAAGAACTTCTGGTTCAAGCGAGGATCGAGGAAAAGCACTCAGACTCACTCAGCAACTTGCACATCCACCCCCCCCCACCGCCCTCCTTAGTCCTTAACCGCACCAATCCCCTCCCCCTAGCCATTTTCTGCCCTCCCTAAGCCTATTACTGCCTTCCCATGCTCCTCCCCCTCTCTCAGGCTTTCCCTGCCCACCCACCATACCCCATTTTTAGCAAGTTATGCGGTTAGTCTGAGAGCTGGTAGTGTCCTTACACTGTAAGTTCTGTCACTCAGAGAACTCTTTTTCTCCAGGGCGTGGAACTCACATCTTGCTCCTATGTACCTGCATTTCGAACGGGTTCTTGTTGATCTTGTTCCTGTACCTTGTGTACATTTTGTATTGCACTGGTTAAACCCTATCTGCACTTGCATCCACCTCCGACGCTAATCCGTGACACTATTATATATTCATCTCACATATTTATATAAGCTTATGTCAAATAATTTGATCTGTGGGCTTAGAGATGGAGCTTTAAAAAAAAATCTGATGTTTCTTTGGTTTAGTTTTATTTCTTTCTTTTTTTTTTTAGATATTAAAAGTGATGATTTCCAGGACAGATTACACCATCAGACCAGAGATCATGCTCCAGCCAGCCATGCATTCATCACCTTATTTATAACCTGGGCATATCAGAGAAGTCACGAAGCTCATGCATGGAGAGTGACTTTTCTAAGACGAATGGTGTGAAATCTGGTGTTGCTCAGGCTGGAGTGATGAATCTGTAACACGGCGTCGCTCTGATATTCCGAGCCACAGCATGAAACAGCGTTTTACGCCTTCAGAGACACGCAAGGAGACGTGTCGTCTTCATTAGAGGCTAATATTTCATCACCTGATCATCGTGCGGTGGGGGAGACTGAAGTGTTCTGTTAATGGGGAAATCTCACTCTTGGCTAATCAGCAGGTTAGCACGCGTTAACTATAACATGTTGTGACCTCAGGGCTTTGAGGTTCTGTCTGGTGTTTTGGTCAAAAATTCACCAGAAAAGGAAAACACTGCCGATGGAGAATTTTTACTTTCCAAGTGTAGTGTTTTGTAAGTTTTAATCTCACAGATAAACGCAGTGGCCCGTTAGAAAGTGTTCAGTGCAGCAGAAAGCTAATATTGTAGCTAATGTCATACAACATTAGCATGAAATATTACAGACATTAACTAGCTCCATGCAGCATGATTAATAAACGGAACCTTCCAGAAGCATACATATAGTATTCTTAAACTATTGTTATTATTATTATTATTATTATTATTATTATTATTGTTTTACTGTTGTTATTATTATTATTATCATCATTATTATTATTATTATTATTGTCGTTGTTTTGCTGTTGTTGTTGTTGTTGTTATTATTATTATTATTATTATTATTATTATTATTATTGTTGTTGTTGTTGTTGTTTTGCTGTTGTTGTTGTTGTTGTTATTATTATTGGTATTATTATTATTAATATTATTATTATTATTATTATTATTATTATTTAGGAACAACTTTAGAAAAAAAAAAAACTTCTTGCGTCTTAGAAAATAAAAATAAAATTTCTTTTATTTTTATTTCGTCTCAGAAACCCAGAAAATAAAATTTGAACAATAAACCTGAGATACATTTATTATTATGATGTATCATTAAAATAGTTTACTCTGCCATGTTGTACATTCTGTATTTTTATAATTAATAATTGAGTAATAAGAACCAGTAGAATAGAGTAGAATTTTATTAAAATATCACCAAATAGTAAGACTGTCTGTGAATTTATTACATATAATTTCTAAATATATAATATTTAAATTAAATGTGAAAATGTGATGTCCTGGAAATAGACATTTCTGTAGGTTAAAATTTGGCTAGCTTTAATGTTCAAAGTTTAATTTCAGAACAGATTTTGACCCAAATGGAATGATATAACACTGAGGTAACAGTGTTACACTAGGGTAACAATGTAACACGAAGGTAACATTGTATCACTAAGGTAACGGTGTAACATAAATGTAACATTGTATCACTAAGGTAACAGTGTAACACTAAGTTAATGGTGTAGCACCAAGGAAATTTTGTAACATAAAGGTAACGTTGTAGCACTAAGGAAACAACATAGCACTGAGGTAATGGTGTAAAGTAACACTGTAACACTAATTTAACGATGTAACAATAAGTTAACAAAGTAACACTAATGTAACAGTGTAGCATTAAGGTAATACTAAAGTAAGTTAAGCCAACGGTCTAAGCTAAGCTAACTATGTAACACTGAGGTATTGGAGGAACACTGAGGTAATGTGTGTAACACAAGAAAACATTGTACCACTATGGTAATGGTCTAACAGTAAGGTAAAGGTAACCCACATCCGGGCCGGAAGGCTAAGCTCTCAATTTACCAGTCGATTTACATTCCTACCCTCACCGATGGTCAAAAGAACAAGTTCGCAAATACAAGCGGCTGTCTAACATTAAGGTATTGGTCTAACAGTAAGGTAATGGTGTAACACCAAGGTAATGGCGTAACATTAACGTAATAGTGTAGTACTAAAGTAACCGTGTAACACTAAGGTAAAGGGGTTACACTGAGGTAATGGGGTAACACTAAGGTAATGGTGTAACACTGAGGTAATGGGGTAACAGTAACGTAATGGTGTAACATTGAGGTAATGGCGTAACATTGACGTAATAGTGTAGCACTAAAGTAACCATGTAACTCTAAGGTAAAGGTGTTACACTGAGGTAATGGGGTAACAGTAAGGTAACAGTGTAACATTGAGGTGATAGTGCAGCACTAAAGTAACGGTGTATCACTAAGGTAAAGGTGTTACACTGAGGTAATGGGGTAACAGTAAGGTAATGGTGTAACACTGAGGTAATGGCGTAACATTGAGGTAATAGTGTAGCACTAAAGTAACGGTGTATCACTAAGGTAAAGGTGGTACACTGAGGTAAAGGTGTTACACTGAGGTAATGGGGTAACAGTAAGATAATGGTGTAACATTGAGGTAATGGGGTAGCACTAAAGTAACCGTGTAACACTAAGGTAAAGGTGTTTCACTGAGGTAATGGGGTAACAGTAAGGTAACGGTGTAACACTGAGGTAGCTTTGTAACAGTGAGGTAACGGTGTAACACTGAGGTAGTTTTGTAACAGTGAGGTAATCATGTAGCACTATGGTAACGCTGTAACACTAATGTAATGGTTTTCTGGGTTCCATGATGGTTATAAATGTATAAATATGTTTGACTGAGTTAGGAGTAAGTGACTGACTGGTGAACTACCCAGGGTACACCCAGCCTCTCACCCAGTATTAGCTGGGATCGGGTACAGCTCACTCGCAACCTGCAGATGATAAACGGTATAGATAACGAATGAATGGACAATTAGAAAGCGATTTAAACAGCTCTGTCTCCTTTACTGTCCTGCATCACTTAGCGGAAGCTCATTTGACTTGGGGAAATGTTGGAAAACCCTTCGTAGTTGTGAGCTTCATTACACAGACATTTAGATCATGAAAAATTCAGCAGGTCTGCAGAATAAAGTGCGCATCCTAATTTCCCCTGTCTCAGACTGTGCAGTTGGTTCCAAACACGGGGTTGTATGGGTAGAAAGGAACGGGAACATATTTTCTTATCACTGACATTATATTTCCAACAAACAGGCTTGAATCGGCAAGCTGTTCTTTCGGATGTTCTCACAGCCTAATTAAAGCATCGAGTAGCTCAGATCGAATGCTACCCTCGAGAAATCAGCTGAAGATATTTGAAATGCATTTTTATTATTCAACACAATCCAGAAGCAGGTAGAAAGTCTGAGACCAAAATAGTGCATGACGTTGCCTGAAATAGCTTGTGCATGTAGGCTATTCGTCAGCACTTCCCCATTCCTACTACAGAAGGATTTGAGAGTGCTGAGCAGTGCAGCTAATCTACAGTGGGTGTGTCAGTGGGCGTGTCCCAGTGGCACTCTACGCACCCTAAAACCTTTGCATTTTTACCTCATACTCGACATATTCCTCCTCCTCCACTTCGTAGGACACTGTCTGGATCTTCACCTCGTTCTCATCCAGTGGTTTCGCCTGCGGATCTTCAGCACTGGGGGTCTCTACGCACACCTCCTTTTCTTTCTTTTCAGTGAAGGTGGTCTCACAGCACTCGCTTTTGTAGTCCTTGGCCTTGACTGTGATGTCGTCCTTGTAGAGGATGAAGTTGGGCTTGTAAAAAGCCTCCACTGCCAGGTGAAGGGAAGTGGCGTCCAGGAGCTGAGCTTTAGCCTTAGCGTTCGTCGCCTGGACTCCAACTTGACCTCCAACTCCTCCAACACCATCGCTTCCTCCTCCTCCTCCTCCACCACCACCACCTCTGCCTCCGCTGCTGGTCACAAAGTAGTTGATGATGTTCTCCTGGTACTGGCTGCTTGGGAAGTCACTCCTGAAGCCATAGTCGGCTTTGACCACATGCTTGCTGTTCTTATCCAGCAGAGGGTTCTGCAGCTCGCTTAAGCTTTCCATGGTACACCTTTCCAAAAGGAAGTACGTGACTGCCTATCACTTGAGGTTTCAGAAGGTGATGGGGAACGGGGGAGTAGGAAGAGAGAAGGAAACGATGACCTTGCCTGGACCGATGTGACGAGGGCTAATGGTGTTCAACAGGCCATGAGCTGAAGGAAGCGAGAGAGCAGAAGGAAGAAATGGGTTATTGAACACATGCAGTAAAGACTTTTAATAAGAGACTGCTGGCAGGACAGCTGAGGGAGAGAAAGTACACCCTGCTACAGTATCCATGTTACAATTCCAAGTGAATGTTCTGCTCTAGAAGCAGCTGAACACACCACAGCACAGACTGATTTCCCAAAAGGAAACATTTTACCATGTGGACAATTAAACTATTGTGTTTGAATATTATTGAAGGATGGTGTTGCATGGGTTGCTTTCAAGCTTTCAAAATTTTAAATGGGGATTCAGCATGTTTTTAATAATATCAACATCTGATATGATAAGAATAACTTTAAGTGTTGTTTCAAAAGCTACAAACACCAATACCATGCTTCTGTTCTATCAAATGCACAAGGTGAAATTTGTGTTCACTGTATTATTCATTTATTTATTCATTTGCTGAACTGCTTAATCCTAATTAGGGTTGCGGGGAGGCTGGCACCCAGGCCAGACAGCTCACCAGGCCATCGCAGGGCCAACACGCATACAACCATCCACACTCACACTCACATCTAGGGGATTTGGAATCAATTAGCCTACTGTGCATGTTTTGGACTGTGTGAGGAAACCGGAGTACCCAGAGAAAACCCTCGCAATCACAGGGAGAACAAGCAAACTCCACACAGAGACGCCCCGAGCCTGGGAATTGAACCTGGGACCTTCTTGTTGTGAGGCAGACACTGGGCCACCATGCTGCCCGCTATATTATTACTATTATTATTACTATTTATTCATTCATTCATTTTCTAAGCCTTTTAATTGTAATTAGGGTCGTAGGGAGACTGGCACCCATCTCAGCCAACTCTAGGCGAGGGCAGGGTACACCCTGAACAGCTCGCCAAGCCATTACAGGGCTATTATTATTATTATTATTATTATTATTATTATTATTATTATCTGCACCACAAAAGAAGTTTTGTTGGAGGTATTGTAATCACCAGTTTGTTTGTCAGTTGGGCTGTAAACAAAATCTTGACCACGCCCATTCATGGATTTTCACCAAACTTGGTGTGGACACCCCCCTACTTGAATCCCAGACAGGATCTGATTTTTGAATGTCTGGGTCAAAGGTCAAGGTCAGAGCAAGGTCAAAGTACTGAAGATTTCACCGACATTTCATCAACTCACTCATTTGCCAAACTGCTTAATCCTACTTGGTGGCACTGTGGTGTAGGGTCACAGGGAGGCTGAAGCCTCACTCGAAGGCAAGGAACACCCTGAACTTTTTTGCTAATTTGATCACGTCCAGATACTCTGGAGCAAACTGTATATAAGGCGAACACATCAGCGCTGTTGAATTCTGGGTACTGATTTGTTAGCCAGTAGTCCAGTTGCAACGTGCAGTGTATTGTAAACATGTTTGTTGTAATATGGTATTGTTACTATAGTAACCTTTACATAGTGGACATTGTGTATCAGGTTCTAGTCAGAGGAGCCTAAATTACCTCATTTCTCTCAAGCATATGATGATGTCAATTTAAACTTGTTAGCTAGTGCTAAGCTAATTCTAATGCTACAGACATCCAGATCAAAGAACAGGTAAGATGGTGGCGGAATACATCTGAGCCGTGTGTTTACTTGAAGAACGTACTAAAGGAGTGGCGTGATAGTGCGTACTGTACTGAACCTGTGTTAATACATTCGGAGTGTATCGTACTTCGGACACAGCCTTGGTGTAACGGTGTTAGTGAGCAGATAGAACGCCGCTGCAGGGATGGAATTTAGCAAAATTAAGCTACTGGCCAACAGGACTAGTGTAATTATGAACCTACTAGTCCTCCTTCATATTTACTGGTCAGGAACATGAGATCTTCTTTGCCTATTGGATTTGTCAGGTCACCAGCAGGATGATGACTCGCTAGCTAATTTCACTCGCCCTACAGATTTTTTTTGACTCGCCACGGGCCAGCGGACTAGTGTTAATTTCCACCACTGCCGCTGTCACTGCTTCCGCCGTATAAACTACATTCAACCCGTTTAAACCTTTTATAAAAAAAACAACAATCAAATGTTTTCCTTTTTTTTTTCAAAACTTAACATCAGAAATAAAACATTTTTATTATCTATACAAACTCTTACAACTTAATAAAGAAAAACAAGCTCGTGTTTTATTATCCGATTCAGGCACAACAGTTTGACTCCGCATGTCAGGAAGACTGTGATAATCATCCCGATTTCAATTAAATCACTTCTGTCACCCTGAACAAAATCACTGATAACAACCTTCCTGTACATGGAGAGAAAATGCGAGGGAGGACATCTTAATTAAACTCCCGAGCCAGCTGGGAAAAATTCCTCCCAGTGCTTTAACTGATCTTCAAGGTTTGTTCAGCTTCGAACAATTCAAACAAGAAAAAAAAGAAATGGAAGAAAAATGACAGGTAATTACTGACTGCCGCAACGTTTAGAGCTCAATCAGAGGGCAGCTGCTTTTCTAATATAATTTCTGTAGTGAAAATTTATAATAAACCCAGAAACAAACCTCCCCGATAAAATGGAATTTTGGTAGAAGTGCTGTATTCACAGGCGATTGTTTCCCTCGCTGTCTGTCTGTCCTATCCACAACCAGGGACGGATTCTCACCAAACCTGGTGGGGACGCTACCCTAACCGAGTCCCAAAGATGATTCGATTCTGAAATGTGAAGGTCAGACCAAGGTCAAAGTCTTGGAGATAAAGCGCTTATAACTTTGAAATGAATGCTGACAGACATGCCATTGCTATGGAAACCCATATAGGAACCATGTAAGGAGTTTCAAATGACACAATCACCTTTAACCTTGAGTGACCTTGAAAGGTCAACCCTCATCCATCTCGTAAATCTCGTTTGTAATTAAAATGTTTCCATAGCAACCAAGCTTTTTGTTCATACTTGCTAAAACTTAGCTAACTGCCAGTCTTAGCATGTGGCTAATAGTTTCCAGGTACGGCAGTAAGGAGAATGATACCCCAGTTGCCCAGGCACCACTTTCCATTCTAAGCTGGCTTCCCCTCCAGCTAGTGGCGGCCGCATAGCGTCTTACGCTTAGGTCACCCATGGCTGGTTGATATGTGAGAACCATGACTAAGAGTACCGTTGCCATTCTGTATGCTCTTCCCATGCTTGTTTGGGTTTCCTCCGGGTTCTCTGGTTTCCTCCTACTTTCCAAAGAAATGCAGATTAGGTCAACTGGCTGCTCTAGACCGCCCTCATGAAAAATTAGGGAACTGCCCGGTGTAGCCCCGCCTCTCGCTCAGAGTCAGCTGGGATTGGTTCCAGTAAACAGATAATGGAATGGAAATTAGCTGCATGACTAAATGAAAATGTCACAGCCGATCTTTTCCCGTTTGACGTAAAGTAGCGCTTCAGTGGCGTGTAAGTGCTGCACTGTATATACTTATATAAAAGGTAATTTAATATGGCATGCAAGGCTGATTAAATCCGTATCTTTAAAACCTTTGAATTCTTCAGTCGTTCTTCAACGCAGAGCCATTCCTCTGTATCAGACCTCACACTCCTCCGAATTAATAACAGTACATTTCTTTTTTTTGGCACCTCGAGTCTGTGTTGCGAAGCAGACCGATGAGTTTTGATTGAACTCTCAGCGTGAGTCACGGCCCTTTGTACAAAACTGAGTGCATCCATGTTTTCCTCTGCTTCTTTTCATCTTCTCTTTTCACCGCATTGAATCCTGTAGAGTATTGACCTGAATTCTGTATTTAGCATCTACTGCAGATCCATCATTTCCTCCCGTTTGTTTTCTCATGCAGCTCGGCTGCCGCTCGCGCTCTCCTCAGAAATAAAAATTAAACTTACTGCTACAACGTCAACGTTTTGTTTACGGCCTCCGGTGCATGAAAGCCAAAAAAATTAAAGCCTGATGCAAAACAAAACAAGTAGATTTACTCCCGATACTCACTGGGTGTGTAGATGAGAGGAGAAGAAACCGTATTTGTTTGATTTAATCCCCGTGTCGTGCTGGTCGTGTTATGGTGATTTCAGGATGTTTAGCTTGACATAAGCTTGTTTGTATTCTGTATTGTTGGGTTAAATTGTGTGTCTCACAGGTGGAAATGAAGCCATCTGGGAAAAAAACATGCCAACTCCGTGTGGCATCGTGGATAATGCAGGTCACGGCAGACTTCATTTCCATATTCAACACTTTCATGTCTTTTATTCATCATCATCATCATCATCTTCTTCTTCTTCTTCTTCTGCTTAATCCGGGGTCGGGTGGCGAGGGCAGCAGTCTAAGCAGTGAGGTCCAAGCTTCCCTCTTCCCAGGCACTTCCTCTAGCTCTTCCATGGGGACACCGAGGCGTTCCCAGACCAACTGAGAGACCCTCCAGCATGTTCTGGGTCGACTACTGGGGCCTCTTCCTGGTTTGACATGCCCGAAACATCTGGCTCCTCTCAACACGGAGGAGCAGCAGTTCTACTCTGATCTCCCCCCGGATGGCTGAGCTTCTCTAAGGGAGAGCCCCGCCACCCTGTGAAGGAACCTCATTTCAGCAGCTTGTATTCATGATCTTGTTCCTTCAGTCACTAAAGCTCATGGCCATAGGTGAGGGTAGGAACGTAGATCGACTGGTAAATTGAGAGCTTTGCTTTCCGGTGGCGATCTCCCATTCCCACCTTCCCTCACTCATGAACAAGACCCCGAGACACCTCAAGGGTCGACCCTGGGGTCTCTTCCCAGTTGGACATGTCCAAAACATATCGGTGTCTTTTATTTAGTTTGTTATTAATAAAAAATAAATAAAATAGGGTCACGGGGAGGCTGAAGTCTACCTCCATGCAGTCTATCTAAGTCCGACTCTGAATGAAGGCGGGGTACACCCTGAACAGCTCGCCAGACCATCACTGGGCCAACACACTCAAAACCATTCATACTAACACTCCTACCTAGGGGCAATTTGGAACAGCCAGTGAGCCTAATGTGCATGTCTTTGGACTGTGGGAGGAAACCAGAGTACCCGGAGGAAACCCACACAAGCATGAGGAGAACATAAATACTCACCGAGCCCAGGACTCAAACCCAGGTGGATGTGCTCACCACTACACCACAGTGCCACCAAAATCTACTTTATAAGGTTTCCAAAATGGTGTCAGAGATTCAGCTGTACCTGAAAAGCTTTGGCAAGTCATTGCTTTAAGATGCAGATAAAAATAGTACGGAGAAGGAAATGATGTTTGTAGCGTTTCTAGGAGTAACGATCGACATTGGGCTGCAATCTCGGTCAACTGGCTTCTCCTAATACTCACTCCTGGAGTCGTGTCACAATTTTCTTTCATTTCAATCATCTGAGAAAGTCTCAGTTTACACGAATCAGAAAAAGAGTGAAAGTACACACGGAGGAACACGTCACTTTAATACTAAAGCAGTCCGAGCTAGTGAAAAGTCAACACCGTTCTATACAGACGGCTACTATTGCTTACACTCTGTGTGTGTTTCCCAGACATTGTTAAAGTTGTTGTTGTTGTTTGCTTCCTAGACTCATGTTTATAATTTAGATTCTGCTATTTTGTCTGAGCATCGCCTGAGCCTTGCCTGTTCCTTACAGTGATTATTTCCCCGTTATCTTTGTTTCCTGCAATAAAACACTTACTGTGTTTATGTCAGCATGCAGGCTGCGTCCGTAAGAACGCCACGATACCTTGTGATCATTTCCGCATCCATATCGCAACCATCTCCTGTCGTCTGTTCATGTCACAGGTGGCACGGTGGCGCAGTGGTTAGCACATCCGCATTCGACTCCAGGGCTCTGGTGTTTCTGTGTGGGGTTTGCATATTCTCCCAGTGGTTGCGTGGGTTTGCTCCAGGTACTCCTGTTTCCTCCCCCAGTCCCAGTCCCCTGGGTGTGAGAGTGAGTGTGAATGGTTGTGTGTGTGTGTTGGCCCTGCTGTGGTCTGGCCAGATGTTCAGGGTGTGCCTTGCCTTCAAGACTGGCTCCAGCCTCCCTGCCACCCTAGTAGGATTAAGCGGTTTGGCAATTGAGTGAGTTGGTATCTATCTCCAAAACTTTGACCTTGCTCTGACCTTGACTTTTGACCCAGGCATTCAAAAATCTAATTATCTCTGGGACTCAGGTAGGGACAGGCCTAGTTTGGTGAAAATCCTTGCCTGGCTGTGGTCAAGATGTTGTTTATAAATCAACTGACAAACAAGTCTGGTGAGCTGTTCTGGGTGTACCCCGCCTTCGCCCAGTGTCGGCGGGGATAGGCTTCAGCCTCCCTGCGACCCTAACAGGATTAAGAGGGTGAGTGTTCATGTCACCTGATGCCATGCTGGGACTTGTGTCCCACACCAGCATGTTGGCATCGCAGCGTGTTTATGAGGTCGAGTATGATTCGATCTTGTCCCAGTACCAGCACAAACACATCCCTAATAATAACAACAAACTAGAATTCAGCAGGACTTCCTCGAAATCCACCGTTTATTTTCCTATTCTAAGCAAGCTACCAGCGATGCAGTTTCAGATTAAACATCTCGCTCTAGGGCCCGACTATGGCTCAGTGCTGGGATTTAAACGAGCGCAGAACCTTAACAACACTGGGTTCATTATAAAATAAAAGTGTAAAAAAAGCATTACTTTTACAACTTCGTCCCATTCATTTAGTCGTGTGATACTTCTGGGAAAACCATATTGACCACACCGGTACAATTAAATGCGTGTTTTGTGTATAAAGCGGTCTGTAAGAGCCGCGGGTGCCTGTGCACATTAATTAATAATGGAAAAGCTGTAAGTGGTTCTGAGAGCTCTTATACGACTGCTGATGAAGATTTGTTTAGTGGTCAAAGACCTTCATCTTAACGTTTGCATCTTCACCCAGTGATGGATTTTTCGTGTAAAGGTTTCATCCCTAGAGGTTTCCAGATGACGTGAAGAGTATAAGAGTTTGGAGGTGTTTCGTCTTCTGTGTTTGGAGTGAAAATCACAGAGGACCTCGTGACGGGTTGCCCGCGGTAACAATGGTATGATGATTCAGCAATTCTGAGATACTCGACACATTAGAAGACAATCATTTACAATACATGAGAATATCTGTGTAACGGAAGAAGACGAAATACCCCAAAGTTACAATATGTATCTATTTATTGATCGTGTTCCACCCTCAGTCTGTCTCCCACCCTACATGCATTCCTTTATTTATTCGTCCATTCATCCATCCATCCATCCATTATCTATCACACATCAATCATGGGGGAAGCCGGAGCCAATCCCAGGCGAGGTGGCGTAGTGGTTAACATGTCCCCCTGACAGCAAGAAAGTCCTGGGTTTGAGTCCTGGGGTTGGTAAGAGGGTGTTTCTGCATGGAGTTTGGATGTTTTTCCCTACGTTTGCATGGGTTTCCTCCAGATACTCTGTTTTCTTCCCACAGTCCAAAGACATGCACTTTAGGCTAATTGGCTGTTCCAAGATGCCCCAGGTGTGAGTGTGAGCGTGAATGGTTATGTGTGTGTTGGCACTTTGATGGACTGACGAGGTGTTCAGGGTGTACCCCGCCTTTGCCCAGAGTCGGCCGAGATAGACAGCACGGAGATAGACTTCAGCCTCCCCGTGACCCTATTTTATTTCTTTTTAATAATAACAAACTAAATAAAAGTAGTAATAAAAATAGTAGGATTTTCAAATTCATTTTATTCATTTATCATTCATCTCCTTCCGCTTGATCCGGGGTCGGGTCGCGGGGGCAGCAGCCTAAGCAGTGAGGTCCAGACATCCCTCTCCCCAGCCACTTCCTCCAGCTCTTCTGGGCGATGCCGAGGCGTTGCCAGACCAGCCAAGAGACGTAATCCCTCCAGTGTGTTCTGGGTCGACACCAGGGTCTCTTCTTGGCTGGACATGCCTCGGACTTGGAGGTGCTGATTCTCACACTTCACACTCACTGGAGAGCGTGTTCCAAATATCGTGGAATCACACTACTTAGCCTAACCGGGAAAGTTTATTCAGGAGGACTGGAGAGGAGGATCTGACCGATGGTTGAAACTCGGATTCAAGAGGAACAATGTGGTTTTCGTCCCGGCCGCAGCACTCTTGACCATCTCTACACACTCTACAGGATCCTGGAGGGGGCATTGGAGTTTGCCAACCTGTCCACATATGCTTTGTGGACTAGGAGTGGATTTGCAAATTGTGGTTTGGTAAATGAATGAATGAATGAATGAATCTAGTAGATTTCTTACTTCTTAGGTTCGTTGGGAGGCCATGGCAAGGCTGGTGCAAAGGCAGGGTACACTCTGAACAGCTCACCCAGTTCATTACAATGTCAACACACACACAACCATTTACACTCACATTTACACCTAGTGGCAACTTGAAGCAGCCAAACGTGCATGTCTTTAGACTGTGGGAGGAAACCGGAGTACCCAGAAGAAACCCCTGCAAGCACAGGGAGAGAACATGCAAACTTCACACAGAAACACCCTCACCAAGCCCGGGACTCGAACCCAGGACCTTCTATGTTTCATTTCTGTTATTTGTTTTTTAAATATAACTTTAAATGAAATGTTATTAAAGATACACCTATCACATTCAACACATCCACAAAACCTTGGGAAAATAGAAATCTTTAAAAACACTACAGGCTCCATACTGAAGCTTTTCTGAGAACCAGCATACGACTGCTTCATGAAGCTCGAGAGGAAAAAGCTTCAGATTAAAGGGGTGAAAAAGATTTCCTAAAAACTTCTCAGCTACGTCTCTGAACATTAAAGCCTCGTGTACAAGCGTCGTGACAAACAACTCATGACTCACCTCAATGCATCACACTGCTGTCAATTAAGCGTTGCATTTTATCGGATTTTTCTGTTTGAAATAGTCACCGAGCGATCTCTGTGTTGGACAATGAATAATTTAACACCGCTCCGTCGATATCTGTCCTGTCTCTCTCACGCTGGATCAGAAAAAAGTGTCAGGAAATGCTTTCACTGCTCATTGATTATGACGCTTCATTAGTGCTGCTGAGAGCAGAGCACAGCGCACAGCGCCGCGGCCTGCATAATTCCAACGCGAGAAATCCCGAACCGTCCCCACTGCCGGAGCGTCAAAGCTTAACAGGAAACTCCTCTGAGAGCGAGAGCTTCAAAAAAAATCTCATTAAGAGTGGAACATAAAAATAAAACTTCAGTGGCTTCCTTTATGAGCGGTGCAGCATCCTGGATGATTACATAACGTCTGATCTTCACTCATGTAATCTAACCTTCATTACTGTGTTTATTTAACAGTTATTCCACAGTTTCGAATGTGATATCAGCTCATATCTCGTGAGGTTTTACCCGAGCAGGCTATCAGTCATATCCCACCAGTGGGAATAGAAGAACTGTTTTATTTTTCCCTCTGAATTTTAAAAAATATAGCATTTTTATTATTGTATATTCATTCATTCATTTACTAAGCTTCTTAATCCTAATTAGGGTCGCAGGGAGGCTGGCGCCTATCTCAGCCAAGTGGGGTAGAGTGGAGTAAGGGGAGGAGAAAGGGTCAGCATCAGGGGTGGAGTTAGGGGTGGAGTTAGGGTCTGCATTAGGGGTGGAGTTAGGGTAATCATTATGAATGGAGTTAGGGTCAGCATCAGGAGTGGAGTAAGGGTCAGCATTAGGGGTGGAGTTAAGGGTGGAGTTAGGGTCAGCATTAGGAGTGGAGTAAGGGGTGGAGTAAGGGTGGGCATTAGGAGTGGAGTAAGGGGTGGAGTAAGGGTCAGCATTAGGGGTGGAGTAAGGGTCAGCATTAGGGGTGGAGATAAGGGTGGAGTAAGGGTCAGCATTAGGAGTGGAGTAAGGGGTGGAGTAAGGGTGGGCATTAGGAGCGGAGTAAGGGGTGGAGTAAGGGTCAGCATTAGGAGTGAAGTAAGCGGTGGAGTAAGGGTCAGCATTAGGGGTGGAGTAAGGGGTGGAGTAAGGGTCAGCATTAGGGGTGGAGTTAGGGGTGGAGTAAGGGTCAGCATTAGGGGTGGAGTTAAGGATGGAGTAAGAGTCAGCATTAGGGGTGGAGTAAGGGTCAGCATAAGCGGTGGAGTAAGGGTCAGCATTAGGGGTGGAGTAAGGGTCAGCATTAGGGGTGGAGTAAGAGTCAGCATTAGGGGTGGAGTTAGAGGTGGAGCATTATGGGTGGAGTTAGGGGTGTGGTTTGGGTTTTTGCACAACATAATTAAAAAAAACTTAAGTGCACGACGTCTTCTGATTAAATGAATGCGAATATCTGAAGAGAGCAGATCTGTATCTGATATCCAATTAGAATTCTCTCCATTTCTCTTCTTTCAAGTCTGAATGAAAGACTTTTCTCTTGTGTGTATTTTTCTCTTTCTCCTTCACTGCCTACTCTGCTTCACGTCCTTGTATTTATTTTTCCTTCTGGGAAGCGACCTTGGGATAGTGAAAGATGAAATATAAATGTTACATTATTGATGTTGTTGTTGTTGTTGTATAAAGGAGCTGTTGATGAAATGGTAAAAGTTTGCAGTGTTTATTCATAACCCTGCATGCTCTCAGTCCTGCATTTTGTACAAGCTGAGAAAAAAAAACAGTAACAGAGGTTATGATTCTAGTTCGGGGGCGGGGTGAGTGTTTGTACACTTAAAGTTCTTTATAAATAAAACTTTGTAAATGTTTACCGATTTCTAATGAGATCAGGATACAAATAAATACAGCATCCTCTTCTTCTCCCTTGTTCCTGCTTCCCCAATCCCAGGTCACAGAAAAAAAGAGGCATACGTATGGTCCAACCTCTGAGTTTTATTTAATTTGTCAGACCCAGAATATTTAAATCATATTAAATAACACGAATTAAATCAGACAATCCAAAATAATCCCAAACGCCTGATTTTTTAAAATCTCACCTCTATTTTTTTGTTGTCACTGAAATGTTGTTGGTTTTAATGTTGTTATATTTGAGCCCTGGTTGATTTCTCTCTGTGTTTAGGACTTCCTACGGTGGACGACTCCAAGAACGTTCCCCAGAAATTTTTTCACACGCCACATTGATTACAGCTATTAGTAAAATTAGTCAAACAATACCAATAAACCCCCCCCCCCTCCTCTCTCTCTCTTTCACACACACACACACACGCACGCACACACACACACACACACACACACACACGATAGAGTGTCTGATCAAGCAAAAATACTTTGTCAGGTCTGAGATAGAACTAAAACTAGAATCACCACTGAGTTGAAAGACAGCTGTGGTTGTAATCATCCAGGTGCATTAAACCAACATCACTCAATAAGAATAATAATAATAATAATAATAATAATAAGAAGAAGAAGAAGAAGAAGAAGAAGAAGATAATAATTATAAAAATAATTACACACGTCTTTTCTAATGTGTGTGTGTGTGTGTGTGTGTGTGTGTGTGTGCGCGCGCGCGCGCAGTCGGCATTTTGTATAGTTTTATTATAAATGTATTGAAGCAGAATTACAGGAGAGGTGAGAACTTATGTACAGTATTCTACCACACACACACACACACACACACACACACACAGAGAGAGAGAGAGAGAGAGAGAGAGAGAGAGAGAGAGCTGCAGTGTGGAAGTGAACGGATGCTGAGGAATGACATGGTGACACTTGCGCTCCTCCTAAATAACACTGCAGAAGTGAATGAGTTTGAATCCCCTGGGATTTCTATAATGTTGTCCTGGATAATCTTTACTGCATTTCTAATCACATGTACCCTCATGTGTGTGTGTAATCTATGGTGTGTATATATATATATATATATATATAGTGTTTATTACTCAGGACATTGTTTCCAGCACGCGCTTCTACAGGAAAGAACTAATCATAAGTCTCTATTAAAAGCAACAGAGCATCATAAGTAAATAAATAAGTGAAGAGATAAATAAACACGGGTCCAAAACACTGATCCAAAGTGAAATGTTCTCACCTTGTGACTCGGATCATCCCGGCGCGGATGAATGGCGGAGATTTTCACAGCTCCATCACATTCACTCCGCATCTCTGCTGCCCACAAACCCGACTGTTCCTGTCCGGAGCTCCAGAGAAGCGCATCACCAGCGCGCCATCAACATATGGCTGGAAATGTGCGTATGTGTGCGCGCGCGCGCGTGTGTGTGTGTGTGTTCTGTCTTCAGCCTTTTGCAGGAGACACTCAAAAAGATCTGCTCTCCTCTCAGTGCGGTGTGTGTGTGTGTGCGCGTGGCGCGCGCGCGCACCCAGCAGCTCGGTTAATAGCCCATGATCAGACAGCGCGCGCAGTTATTCACGGTTCATTGGAGGATCAGACCCCATCAGAATTTATGATTTTGCCTGCTACACACTCAGGAACAATCAGATCACATTAGACAGGAGAGGTGGGGAGAGAAGATGCGTCTGGCGTCCACACTGCACCCTGAGGAAATTAGGAGAGAAATGTCAGGAGCTGTGGTCTTTAAAAGTTCTCAATGGTTATAGAAGTCACCGTGAGGGGCGTGGCTTTAATGTGTGTGTGTGTGTGTGTGTGTGTGTGTGTTTGTTCCAAATCTCCAAAGAATTTCATACAAGCGGCACGGTGGTGTAGTGGTTCGCACATGCACACAGCCAGAAGGTCCTGGGTTCGAGTCCCAGGCACGGGGAGGGCGTTTCCATGTGAGGTGTGCATGTTCTACACCTTGGATTTCCTCTGGGTTTCTTCCAACAATCTAAACACATGCATATTAGGCTAATTGGCTGTTCCAAATTGCCCCTAGGTATAAGGGTGAATGTCTTTGTGTGTTGGCGCTGTGTGGGTCTGATGAGCTGTTCAGGGTGTACCCTGCCTTCGCCCACTGTTACCTGAGATAGGCTCCACCCTAATCCCTAATAGGATTAAGCAGTTTGGCAATTTCATATATTAGAGAAGAAAAACACAAGTGATGGAGGAAGCCAGAATAGTACAATCTGAATAGTTCACTTTAGTAAATCTTTAAATAAAATAAATAAAATATCTAAGATAGTTTCATCATCCTATGAGTCACACTGTAACACCACCACTGAGAAGGATATCACACGTAAGAAACATTTCCAAATGTACACAAAACCCTTTTCTCTCTCAATGTACCGAATCGGTTCCTTTTCTAAAGAGAGCTTTTAAAGCAGTGTAGTAACTGATGCGTCAGTGTCGCCACCCTGCTCTCGCACTACTGTACGGGAAATGTCCAACTGACACAAAGACTGCAGTCTAAAAGCCGTCACAGCTCTCTGACTCATTTTTCATCATGAGCGGATGATATGAAAAGAAGAGATGAAAGCAAAAAGAAGGAAGTGTCTCTAGTGGAGCGTAAAATAACCTGCGAGAGGAACACATTACGTGATGGACTGTCACTCTTACAAGGATCTCATGATCCATGGTCGAAACGACAAATATCCCAGCATACTGACCTGAGGGACACCAAATATTAAAAAGAAAGAAAGAATTCTATGAAAAAGAGAGAAGGAGAGAACGGGAGAGAGGAAAAAAAGAGAAAGCAAGAAAGAAAGAAAGAGAAAGAAAGAAAGAGAGAAAGAAAGAATGTAAACAAATAATTGAATAAAAGAAGGAAATAAATAATCACATGAAAAAAGAAAGAAATGCCTGGATAAATTGACAGAGGGAAAAGGAAAGAAGGAAAGAGATTAAGGAAGAATAAAACACTGTGTATAGATAGATAGATAGATAGATAGATAGATAGATAGATAGATAGATAGACAGACAGATAGATAGATAGATAGATAGATAGATAGATAGATAGATAGACAGATGCTAGCAGTGAATAAAAAAGTGATAATAACAGCGATATCAGTGCTAACATTACTAACAATGCTAACGGTGAACATAGAAGTGTTACTAACAATGCTAACAGTAATAAGAATGCTAATAGTGCTAACAGTGAACATATTTGTGAATGTTGCCAACAATACTAACAATGTGAACAGTACTAGCAGTGTTATCAGTGCCAACAGTAAGAAAAGTGCTAACAATGCTAACAATACTAACAGTGCTAACATTGAATGTAGAAGTGTTGCTAACAGTGCTGATAGTGATAAGAATGCTAACAGTACTAAAAGTGCCAACAGTGATACCAATGGCAACACTGAAAGTGTTGCTAACGGTGTTAACAATGCTAACAGTGATTAGAATGTTAACGGTATTAACAGTGATACCAGTGCTAACACTGAATAAGTGTTGCTAACTGTGCAAACAGTGCTGACAGCGATTAGAATGCTAACAGTGCTAACAGTGATAAAAGTGCTATCAGTGCTAACAGTAAGAAAAGTACGAACAGTGCTAACAGTGAATGTAGAAGTGTTGCTAACAGTGATGAGAATGCTAACAGTGCTAACAGTGATTTGAGTGCTATAAGTGCTAACAGTAAGAAAAGTACGAACAGTGCTAACAGTGCTAACAGTGAATGTAGAAATGTTGCTAACAGTGCTAACAGTGATAAGAATGATATAAGTGCTATCAGTGCTAACAGTAAGAAAAGTACGAACAAGTGCTAACAGTGAATGTAGAAATGTTGCTAAAAGTGATGAGAATGCTAACAGTGCTAACAGTGATTAGAGTGCTATAAGTGCTATCAGTGAATGTAGAAATGTTGCTAAAAGTGATGAGAATGCTAACAGTGCTAACAGTGATTAGAGTGCTATAAGTGCGATCAGTGCTAATAGTAAGAAAAGTATGAACAGTGCTAACAGTGAATGTAGAAGTGTTGCTAACAGTGATGAGAATGCTAACAGTGCTAACGGTGATTTGAGTGCTACAAGTGCTATCAGTGCTAACAGTAAGAAAAGTACGAACAGTGCTAACAGTGAATGTAGAAGTGTTGCTAACAGTGATAAGAATGATATCAGTGCTAACAGTGCTAACAGTAGTGTGTAAGTGATGTCAGGCTCAGAATTCCCTTTTCCTACGTCCCTCAACAGACCACACGAGCTCGTCTTTAACCTCTAATCAGCCCAAACATCTGGAAGGACATCACTCGGAGTAGCAATTCACTTTAATATTTTCACTTTGTGTAAAATCTTTTATTATATCTGCATTTACAGCGCGTGGCCCTTCTGAAATACGGGGCCAACCGTACCTTCAGGCTCGACTCGTGCTTTTGATGAGATCCATGATCCAATTTGTTTGTGCTGAAAGGACTTAAGTCCTTTTTGCTACAGAATATTAAAGCTGTAAATGAATATCTTCGAGGCATTTTTCTCTCCTGTTTATCGCAGAACACACATCAGACCCTTCATGCTGATTCCATCAGGCAAACTCAGTTATTTGTCCGCGGCCACCTTATCAGAGGAGGCCACAATACATTTAGCACTTAGAAGGTCCTGCGATGCAAATGGTGACTAGATAAATTTGCCTTGCTGTAAACATGGACATAAAAATGGATGCAAACTTTAATTTTTCACCTTGATCTATCCCTAATTAGGCGCCATTTTGGTGTTGGGGTTAGCACGTCTCAGCATCCAATCATCTGCTGAACCGCTAAATCCTACAAGGATTAGAATCTCAGCTGACACAGGCCAAAACACACAACCGTTCACACCCACACTCACACCTAGGGGAAATCTGATACAGCCAATTCGCCTAATGTGCAGGTCTTTGGACTGTCAGAAGAAACTGGAGTACAAGGAGGAAACCCACGAAAGGCACGTGGAGAACATGCAAGCTCCATGCAGAAGCATCCACGCCGAGCCTGGGACTTGAATCCATGACCTTCTAGCTGTGAGGTGGACGTGCTAAGCACTACGCCACTTGCCGGCCATTATAAACAGCAGCAATAAATAAATACGTGATGGGATATTTGGCCTGAGGATGGCGTTGGCGAATAATACCAATAGGTTAGACATTGTTTAACAAGGGAGAAGTTGGTCATAAATGTTTACAGTACAGATCAGGGCAACAAATAATAAAAGAGCAGAGCAATTTGTGTGGGGCCGACCCCACTGCATGTATCATTAGCTCAGACACTCCATTGCGCACAGCCAAAACAAATAGGCGATTTAGTCGGAATGCGGTGGCTGGCATTTTCGCCCGATCCCTACGGCAAACAAGACGCGCGGTATGTGTTAGTTAAAGTTCTGTGATCAGAATTTTTTTAACTCACTAGAATAAAACTCAACTTTATCCACCCTCACCTTCCAGCCTACAGAGACAATTTAATTTCCAGAAAAAAAGGACGTCACAAACAAGCAATACGTCCAGAAAGTGGGAGTATTTAAAGTGAGTAAACAACAAACATATCCATAAACAGCACTAGCATGGATTAAGGAAGTGGTTTGAAGCTGTCATGCCACAAAACGTCTTTTTCTTTTTCCGCATATCTCTCATTTTCAGCTGTCTGTTTCTAACAGACCTCTGGCCATAATGTGCTCTGATTTACTCACAAACCTGCAATGCAGTCTTCTTCAATAACTCACAAAAAAATTATATATATATATATTTTTTACTTTTAGACTGTATGTTGAAACAAAGTTACCGTACGTTCCTTATGGAGAATCATCACTATTTATGATATTGTTTACATGGAAAATAAAACATTAAAAAAGATACTGATGATGATGGTGATGGTGATTGTGATGATGATGACGATGATGATAAAAATGATGATGATGATGGTGGTGGTGTGTTGATGATAATGATAGTGACGATGATGATGGTGATGGTGATGATGGTGATTGTGATGATGATGATGATGATGGTGGTGGTGGTGCTGATGATGATCATGATGATGATGATGATGATGATGATGATGATGATGATGGTGATTATAGTGATGATGATGTTGATGATGAGGGTGGTGGTGCTGATGGGGATGATGATAACGATGGTAATGATAGTGGTGATGATGATGGCGATGGTGATGATGGTGATCTTGATGATGGTGATGATGATGATGGTGATTGTGATGATGATGATGAAGATCATCAGTGATGATGGTGATGGTGCTGATGGTGATGATGGTCATGATAATGATGATAATGGTGATGATGATGATGATGATGATAATGATGGTGATGGTGATGATGATGAAGATCATCAAAGACAATTATGATGATGGTGGTGGTGCTGATGGTGATGATGGTCATGATAATGATGATAATGGTGATGATGATGATGATGATGATGATGGTGGTGGTGGTGATGGTGATGATGATGAAGATCATTAAAGACAATTATGATGATGACGATGATAATGATGGTGGTGGTGCTGATGATGATGATGGTCATGATAATGATGATGATGATGATAATGATGATGATGATGAAGACAATGATGATGATGATGGTGGTGGTGCTGATGGTGGTGGTGCTGATGGTGATGATGTTCATGATAATGATGATGATGGTGATGATGATGATGATGATGATGATGGTGGTGATTATAGTGATGATGATGATGATGATGGTGGTGATGCTGATGGTGATGATGATCATAATAATGATGATGATGGTGATGATGATGGCGATGGTGATTATAGTGATGATGATGTTGATGATGATGGTGATAATGATCATGATAATGATGATGATGATGATGATGATGAAGACAATGATGATGAATGCGGTGGTGGTGCTGATGGGGATGATGATAACGATGATAATGATAGTGGTGATGATGATGGTGATAATGATGATGGTGATTGTGATGATGATGATGAAGATCATTAGAGACAATGATGATAATGGTGGTGGTGCTGATGGTGATGATGGTCATGATAATGATGATAATGGTGATGATGATGATGATGATAATGATGGTGGTGGTGGTGGTGATGATGACGATGATGATGATGATCATGATATTGATGATGATGATGATGATGATGATGATGAAGACAATGATGATGATGACGATGATGATGATGGTGGTGGTGGTGCTGATGGGGATGATGATAACGATGATAATGATAGTGGTGATGATGATGGCGATGGTAATGATGGTGATCACGATGCTGGTGGTGATGGTGATGATGATGATGGTGGTGGTGGTGGTGATGATGACGATGATGATGATGATCATGATAATGATGATGATGATGATGATGAAGACAATGATGATGATGATGATGGTGGTGCTGATGGGGATGATGATAACGATGATAATGATAGTGGTGATGATGATGGCGAGGGTGATGATGGTGATCACGATGGTGGTGGTGATGGTGATGATGATGATGGTGATCGTGATGATGAAGATCATCAGAGACAATGATGATGATGGTGGGGGTGCTGATGGTGATGATGGTCATGAAAATGATGATAATGGTGATGATGATGATGATGATGATGGTGGTGGTGGGGATGGTGATGATGATGATGGTGATTGTGATGATGATGATGAAGATCATCAGAGACAATGATGATGATGGTGGTGGTGCAGATGGTGATGATGATGATGATGATAATGATGATGATAATGGTGATGATGATGATGATGATGATGATGATGATGGTGATGTTGATGATGAGATGAGGTGACCGTGAGAGGAACGTGATGTCCAGCTGTCTGTGTGAGGTGATGTTCCACACATGCCTGAGGGCAGACGCTGTGATGAGGTTCCTGTAAAAGATCCACTTTACTCCTGCACACTCACTCCATTAAGCATTACATCTCCTTCTTACGCTGCAGGGACTCGGCAGCACTCAGGCTCGAATTTCAGACGCTCGTCTCCCACCAGGGTGCCAACGGTTCTCCGCACTGTTCTAATGAAAAGCACTGCTAGTTTGTCCTGAAAGTCTATTATACGTATACCAAAGATACTTGTTCAGTCTGGGAGACATAGAAGGTTGCAGGCTTGAAATCTTGAACATGCAAGAATTTGCAAAAATTAGCAGCACTCGTGTATAAAATCCAATAAACGCACAACATAATGGATATAATAATAAACTGCACTGTTGGACTAATTGTAATTGTAAACGAGGTTGTGTGATCGATAAAAAATCCAGAAATGTTCTGATTTATATCTGTAGGACGAGCTTCAGTTGTGGATGGAGAGCATGCAGGTTGAACTGGCAGGTGTCCCGTGATGTCGTGTGTAAACCTGTGTGTAATCTTAGCCTGGTTACTTACAGAGGGTATTCACATGACATCATCCTTGTGTGGAAGTCAATGTAGCTGCACCCACTGAGTGGCAGTGGTTCATCTAAAATAGCATGCAAACAAATCACCAAAATGGAAATCTAATGCAGGTTTAAGTGCCTTTGATATGCATAAATAATTATTTGTTTTACTTCGGGTTTTGCAGTTTTATCTTTTAAAGCCTGTTTGCAGTCTTGCCACTCAGTCTAATTTAGGAATGGGCGTGTCGTTATGAAAGTGATGTCAGTGCATTCCCTCTGTGTACTGTTTGTGTTCTATTTTAGAGAACACAGTGTACGAGAGAGAGAGAGAGAGAGAGAGAGTTGACATCTGTCTCCCAAATCTTCCTTCCTACCCACACACATCATGGTTCTACAATTTTCTGCATCCACCTCACCGCAAAAAGGTCCTGGGTTCGAGTCCTGGGCTCGGCGAGAGCTTTTTTAACGTGGAAGTTTGCATGTTCTCCCTGTGCTTGTGTAGGTTTCCTCCAGGTTTCCTCTCACAGTCCAAAGACATGCACAGTAGGCTGATTGGCTGCTCCACATTGTCCCTAGGCGTGAGTGTGAGTGTGAATGGT
>JAQMYF010000017.1:1477720-1490602 GCA_030014195.1 Neosilurus mollespiculum
CGTTGATAGTGGGGCTTGAACCCCCGACCTTGGGATCAGTAATCCAGCACCTTACCACCAGGCCACCACTGCCCCACTACATATTGTACTATGTAAAATTTGTATGTGACAAATAAAATTTGAATTTGAATTTATATGTGTTTCAGTACAGCAGGTCTTTTGGGGTGTTCCTGGTAACGAGCAACTGTGAGGGACACTTAAGGCTCATTGACGTGCATGGGGAGTGAAGGCTAGTACGTCTGGTCTGATCCCAAAAAAGAGCTACTGTAGCACAAACTGCTGGAACTGTTAAAGCTGTCTATGAGAGAGAGTGTGAGAACACACCGTACATGACAGCTTGCTCTGTATGGGGCTACCCAGCTGCAGTCCAGTTAGGTGGTGATATTGTTATGGCTGAGTGGTGTATTCAGGATATGTGGCAGTACATGATGCAACTAGCATTTAAAGCTGACAATAAAAAATAAAAGACCAGTAACAGTACAGAGACAACATCAATAATGAGTACTGCAATACACTGATGATTAAAGCATCGGGAGAGATATCAGCAGGCGGGACTAAAACGATCAGCAAAACGCCTGCAGAGTTTGAAAATGCAGTGCAGCTGTATGAGGCAGTTGTGCAGAAGCTTTACTCAGGTAGTTATTGTTCTATGAGATGAGCATGCTGGTCAAGGTGCTGGTATCAGCATGAAAGATTTGACCACTTTTAGCTGTGAACTCAGAACTTTGCTATGAAAGTAATCTTGTTTGTCACTGAAGATCGCATGTTGGTCAGGTGGAAGGTTTATTTATTTATTTATTTATAATAAATTACTCTTAAATTCTCAAGAAATGCAACAATAGTGTTAAAAATCTACCTATCTTTATCTATCTATCTATCTATCTATCTATCTATCTATCTATCTATCTATCTGTCTGTCTGTCTGTCTGTCTGTCTTTTTGTCTGTCTGTCTGTCTATCTATCTATCTGTCTGTCTGTCTGTCTGTCTATCCATCTGTCTGTCTATCTGTCTATCTGCCTATCGATTGATCTATCTGTCTGTCTCTATCTGTCTATCTGTCTGTATGTGTCTGTCTGTCTGTCTATCTATCTGTCTGTCTGTCTATCTCTGTCTGTCTATCTATCTGTCTGTCTGTCTGTCTGTCTATCTATCTATCTATCTATCTATCTATCTATCTATCTATCTATCTGTCTGTCTATTTGTCTGTCTGTCTGTCTGTCTATCTAACGACAAAAAAGCAACCAAATAACACACACACTTACAGTACCAGTGTCCAGTGCATCTGTATTGTGTTTTATTTCGAACACATTTATGCGACTCTATTTCCCAAAATAGAAAAATAATCCTCAAACTGGTTATTAAGGACAAATAAATGAACTCTGTAAATGCGTCTCGCAGCTCCACCTGGTCATGTTAGTGTTAACGCATGCGGTTTTCTTCATCCTGTGAGTATCGTATAGAACCTGGTTCGGCTTACTGCCAATTAAATGAGTAAAAATAATGAAACGAGACTTCCATGATATCCCTAAATCTCTACTGTTAAGGTCTGCACTTCGCCCTCTTCATTCTAACGCACTCTTTAAAAATAATATGCCGATTTTAACACGTCTCTCAAATGAGCATGAAGCAGGTTCATCCTCAGCCATGTGTTTAATCTGCTGCTCATCCAGAGATTCTGTAAAAAAGTGTGGCTGAGTCCCACATGCTCTCAGTAATCCTGTGGAATATGAGCGCCTTTTTATGCAGCGCGTGTAGGAGGGAATCTGGCAGATGAGCCATAAAGTTGAGCTGTGGGCTGACAATGAGCGCCAGCCTGCTGACTATCAAAGCCATGTGAAAGGATTTTGGTCTGTCAGAGACTGATACACACCATCAGGTAATTTCTAACATCATCACAAACATCACACGTCCTTTCACGTTGAACTCACAAACACGGACGCTGGCGCCGAACTTGGCGTGTTTCATATCCGTTCACGCTTCATGTTTTTTTTTCATATACATGATTTATTCTACCACACCACTGGGGAATTCTGGGACATGTTTGGTCAGAAGATGTTCCTTCACCGGAGTGCAGCTGCAGATCGCAGATTTACCTTAATCCACTCGTTCCGATACGGTATCGTTTCCATGGTAACAGCTCACTTACAGGGACCTGTGCCTTCACGTGGATGAAGTAACAAATATCTTGATGGAGAACTTTTCTGCTAATTTCTCATGAATTTTGCAGAAGAGACGAGTTTCTACTTAGTTTCTCAGGAGTTTTATTTAAGCTTCATTATTATTATTATTATTATTAATATTATTATTATTATTATTATTATTATTATTATTATTATTATTATTATTATTATTATTATTCAAAACAGAGAATAAAGAGAAGCTGGTGAAGGAAAGACTGTTTACAGCTGCTATACCATAAGTGACAGAAGAAAATTGCCCACATTTGCTTACATGTCCTCCAGTTCCAGTTGTTTCCTTCAAAAAATATGGCCACCAACAGCCATCAAATTACAACAGTTATAGTTAATATATTTTTAAATTTATTATTCTGATTTGCATGAAATTTGGTGTATATGGGCGGCACGGTGGTGCAGTGGTTAGCACGTCCGCCTCTCAGCAAGAAGGCCTGGGTTCGATTCCCAGCTTGGGTGTTTCTGTGTGGAGTTTGCATGTTCTCCCCGTGCTTGCGTGGGTTTCCTCCCACAGTCCAAAAACATGCGCAGTAGGCTAATTGGCTGTTCCAAATCACCCCTAGGTGTGAGTGTGAGTGCGAATGGTTGTGTGACTGTTGGCCCTGCAATGGCCTGGCGAGCTGTCCAGGTGTACCCCGCCCTGGCCCAGAGTCGGCTGAGATGGGCGCCAGCCTCCTTGTGACCCTATCAGGGTTAAGGATTAAGCGGTTAAGAAAATGAATGAATGAATGATTTGGTGTACATCATTTACGGACCATACTTGGACTATATGGCCAATATTTTATGATGTGAAAGTGGAAATGTTCTGAATTTTTTTTTAAATGAAGTTAAACTCGTCATATTCACTGGAAGCACATCAAATTTTGTGACTTTTCTTGGTCCATATGGGGCACTATAACACAACTATTTCAAAATATATTATATCTGTGTGACTCCTCATCACAAAATGAGCCTTAATTCACCAATCGGAGTTTTTGAGAGTTATATATGTATTTATATTTATATACATAGCCCTGTAATGGCCTGGCGTGCTGTCCAGAGTGTACTCTTGCCCTCGCCCAGAGTCAACCCTCATTAGGATAAAGCAGGGCAGAAACACACTGACAGCAACCCAATGGCCTTCTCTTTACGAGCGACAGCAATGGTTCTTTTACACGCCTCTCACCACAGACAGTGAGAAACATGGCCAGTTAGCTGCACTGGGACTGCACTGTGACAGCAGTGACAGCCAGGTGAAAGTGGGGCTTGACTCCCGACCTTCGGATCAGTAAGCCAGCACCTTAAGCACCAGGCCATCACTGTCCCGTCTGGACCAATACCTTCCACATGACAATTATACACTAACACTACACATTTCTTTCTTACACCTGATTTCAACGTCTGATCCTGATCCAGGACTGATGTTACTGCAGTTCCCTACTTGGTGCATAGTCCACATTCATCCATTCATTCACTCAGTTTCTAAGCTGCTTGTATTCAGACTCCGTTTCTGCAGCAGTTTACGTTGTTTTTGCAGATTATCTGAATCAACCCAGGGACCGGAGATACAGAATCCCGAGGAGTATTTCACTAAAGAGCTGTCAGATCCTTTCAGGATAACCGCGCAGTTTGAATTGCACCTCATGCCCATCCTGGATCTGGCCCCCCCCCCCCCTCTGCTTTTGTGTAAGCCAGGCTTGAAATGAAAATCACTCACAACAAACATAAAAAAGAAAATACATAAATAAATAAATAAATAAATAAAGGATGAGCACTCGACCGGTGCATGCGGTCTCCATGGTTACAGGGTGGATGTGGCAAAAGCATGAGGGATTCCTCAGAGTCCGGTTGCTGTGTGGGTTGAGACATGGTTTCCTCCGAGGCACAGCGAGGTGGAAATCAGCGCTGAGCTGCGGGTTTTTGTTCTTTCAGTGAGGACGGACGGAGACTGTGAAACCGTGGCCCCAGGTCTCCATAAAGAAAACTCCAAAAGTCAAACAGAGTAGGAAGACGATCTTTACATCATCTAACAAACTCAGGTTCCCTTTACGGCTACACAGAAAGAGTTCTCGTCCGAGTGGATCGACTCGAGCTCGGGATGCTCAGCGTTTTCACACAACTGAATAAACAAATCCTTCATGAGCTTGACCTTCGCAACTTTTATTTTAATAATACAGTTTTCTGGGCTGGAGTTGGTGACGAGGGTCGTGTCCTTTATGGCGTAATGGTTAGCATGTCCGCCTCACAGCAGGAAGGTTGTGGGTTCGAGTCTTGGTGTTTCCACATCAGGCTAACTGGCTGTTACAAATTGCCCCTTGCTGTGAGTGTAAGTGTGAATTGTTCTGTGTGCTGGCGATGTCCCTGCGATGTTTAGGGTGTACCCTGCCTTCGCTCAGAGTCGGCTGAGATAGACTCCACCTCCCCACTCAAGGCCTGCAGGCTGAATCCAGCCCGCCAACCAATTTTCTGTGGCCCGCAAGAGCTTTCAAAGAATATGATTATCATACATTTTTTTTACATCAACCGTTACCATGAAATCTAGTTCATCATCCATCCACTAGGGGGCGGCATCCTCATGCCTAAAGAGAGATTGCAAGCTAGCTTTTTGCTACTAATTATTTTGCCATGTAGATTTCGTGGTTGCCCTTCGTAAATAGATGTTCAGTGATTATTGGGCCCTTGATGTTCTAGAAGTTTAGTGATGTGACCCTCAGTGAAATGTTTGTCACCACTGCTTTACACAACATGCTGCTCTTTACGGCAGGATTTCTTGTCCGTTATTCTGTAAGATGAGTCTCTGATGAGTTCTGGATTCTGATTGGTCAGGTGTTGATTAATTAAGTTGATTAATCTCAGGTTTATATTCATCCACTCGTTAGTATGATGGAAATGCAGCTTTCGTGATAATCACGCCGAGTATGTAATAAATACTAAACCACGTTTCCTTTGTGTTTGTTAGCGCAGATGTCCGGTACACATCACACCGTGCCAGCGATACACAGCAGGTTTGGTTCAGCTCACTGAATCGTGCTCTCGGTGCAATTATTTCGCTTGCAGGTCGAGACTCTCACAGACCGTCTGCGGCCAAATGTTTTGGCTCCCAGTCAAGCGTGATTGCTGCATTGACACCTGCCAAACGAACCGCACTGAGGCGATAAACGCAGCGCCAGAAACCTACCGGCCACTCAGTGATTTTCCCAGCAGGCTGCTCCGTTTTTCTTTTGTGTCCCCCAGCTGTTTTTTTTTCATTGTTTATTTTTATTATTGTGCCGTTTTATTCGGTTCCCTTCTTTCATACTTGACTTCCTGACAGGTCACACTACAGCGACGCTAGCTACCACTCAGAGACCGTCCTCGAGATCGATTCACGCATGATTTAATATGGTTTATTTATTACTCATTAATGGATTTCTGTAGATTGTGGGTGGATGTAGAGCAGACAATGATGGAGAGAAAGTAGAGGAGTGGTGAGAAGAAATGCTGGCAGACGGAGAATGAAAATTTGGCCAGAACTAAAAGATGAATTAAAATCTACCTCTGAGATTTAAACATTCACTCTTAGATTCAGCAACTTAAAAAATAATCCACTTCTCTGTCCCTGATTGGCTGCTGGAGATTGTGATGATAATGATGGTGATATGATGGCAATGATGATGACGGTGATGATGGTGATGATGATGATGGTGACGATGGTGGTGATGGTGATGGTGATGATGATGATGGTGGTGGTGATGGTGATGATGAGCAAGAGGATGATGATAATAGTGATGTTGATTATGATAACGATGGCGACGACAGCGAGAAACCAGCAAAGAGAAATCAGGCAAGTAGCCATTTACTTAAACTATCTAGACATTATATAAATACAGTGATCAGAATATAAACATTCTTTACTATCAGTGTTTCGCAAAATAAACTAATCTACATGTAGAATATAATCAACTGATACCACAGCTAACAGTCAAGTGTAATATTAGCAAGCTAGGATAAATGTGTAACGCTTCACAGGTACTTTGTTTGCCGAACGCTTTGATGATGTTTATGAGATTTAGTTGTTCTCTATTATTATTATAATCTGGTTTCCACCGTATGAGTCGATTTTAGCAGAGAAACGATATGAGAAGTAAAATCAAGTCAGAACGTTATGAAGCGATGCATAATTGAACAGCGATGTTCCGTTGACTTCTGGAGAATTTAAGAGCTTGTTGCTCTCCTGGTTGAAGATTTCAAGGCTGCTCACTTTTTGCTCGGTGAGAATGTCAAAAGATGAAACAGGTTTTATTTCGTGTCTGTGTTTCCCATCACTAAGCTCACATTCAACGCTTTTCATATTTTGAACAAAAGTCTTTGTGGGATCCGAGGTACAGTCTGGAGGCAACATCACTCCAACACCACGGAAGCGTGACTATCAGCGATGAGCTTTATTATCAGCCGCGCTCTCTCTGAGATTCACCGGGAGAGAAAAGTCCGGAAATCTGTATTGAAGGGGCGAGATAGGAGAGAGACAGGAGAGCTCAATTTGTCACTTGGATTCTTCGGCTTCGTGCTTTTTTATTTTCTTTTTTGTGATTTCGTGTCCTGAGTCTATACTGCGTCTGAAAGCGGCCTTTGAGCTGAGCCTCTGTACGGACCGGAGACGCACGACTGCGCTTCAATCATGAGCAGGGACAGAGGGAAGGCAGCGAGAGGGAGGAAAAAGTGCGCTGTAGCACCGAGGAGACGAGGAAAGACACGAGAGAGACAGGAAAGTAATGCTGCAAATGAATATTCATTAATATTCAGCAACCTCGCTCGTGTTTCTCAGACACTCACGGGCGCTAATCCTAATGTATGCTAACAGGAAGGGGTCCAGAGCTCCAGCCTACCATGTAACTGTTTCCATCCTACAGGATAAATTCTAATACAGTGTGTAATTTTATTTAGCGTCACGTCAGTTTTCACAAACGCTGGGTTAGTGCAGCGTAGAGGGGCGAGGAGGGGCTGAGGGGCAGGGTGGGGTGAGAATAGACTTCCGCTCAAGGGCAGGACCCTGTAACCTCTGGTTAAAGAGAATTAACACTCTTAAACGTTGTGATGTAGAGAAGTACCAAATGGCCGACCCGACATCAACATGAGTTTTGGATGGTACTGGATGATTCCAAGCAGCAGATGGCGCTTTGATCCATTTGCATTCATTCATTTGCCGAGCCCCTTTTTTTTGCTGATGCCTATCTCGGCCAACACTGGGTGAAGGCGGGGTACTCCTTGAGCATTTCGCCAGCCCATCGCAATGCCAACACCCACACAACCTTTTACACTCACACTCACGCCTAGGGGCAATTAGGAAAAGCCAGTTAGCATAATGTGCATGTCTTTAGACTGTGAAAGGAAACTGGAGTACCCGGAGGAAACCTGCACACAAGCACAGAGGGAGAACATGCAAACTCCACAAAGAAACCCCCCGCAAAACGTCCCCGCGACCCTAATTAGGATTAAGCAGCTTAGAAAATGAATGATTGAATAAGTAGCTCCGTGGTTAGTACCGATGCCTCACAGCAAGAAGGTTCTGGGTTTAAGTCCCACAGCTAGCATAAGCCTTTCTGCGTGGAGTTAGCATTTTCTCCCTGCTCTCTGCTAAAATCCCCGAGATAGAAAATACCTTAGCCGAATATCAGGGAGGGTTGTTAGCCATTTAGCCATTCTTTCTGATGAAAATAAAACCCAAATGTTTAAATCGAGATAAAAGAAGAAGAAAAGAAATACGGCAGTAACACAGAATGCCCTCTCGTCAGGGCGTCAGGGAGAAAACACTACAGTGAGTAACTCCATTACTGCTAATGGTGTGTGCTTGCGCGTGCTGTTGGAGAAATCAGTGAGGTTAATTCACCTCAGTGCCTCTGCGCTGCCAGCGGGTCAGAGGAGGACGTTATCTGATTTCACACCGTTCGCTATGCTCAATGTCACCACCGCTGTTCCTGTGAAGCTGGAGGACAGATATTCAGCGGGTCGGTCCAGAAACATTCCGGCACTGCGCCCCTGCTGATGTCTGTGTCACATCAGTGTGAAAGGAGAACCTGATAACCCCATTTACACATCTAAATGTTGTCATTAGCAGTGTAGACACCAGGGGGTTGTGTTTAAAGGAATAAAAGTGGCTTTGTTGCAAAATCACATCGTTTTGTTCTCAAAAGCCGAGATGATAGACAGCAGCACAGACTAGATGTCTTCCTGCCTGTCCAAAATAAATCATAATGTGATTCAGCATAACGGCGGCACGGTGGTGTAGTGGTCACCACGTTCGCCTCACAACAAGAGGGTCCCAGGTTCGATTCCCGGGCTGTGTGAAGTTTGCATGTACTTGTGTGGGTTTCCTCCGGGTACTGTGGTTTCCTCAAACAGTCCAAAAACATGCACAGTAGGCCAATTGGCTGTTCCAAATCACCCCTAGATGTGAGTGTGTGAATTGTTGTGTGTGTGTTGGCCCTGCGATGGTCTGGCGAGTTGTTCAGGGTGTACCCTGCCCTCGCCCAGAGTCGGCTGAGATGGACGCCGATTAGACCCTAATAATAGGATTAAGTGGTTCAGCGAGTGAGTGAGAAATCACCGTGTTGCATCATGGGATACGGTAGGTGCTGAAGTGGGCTCTGACTGTATACTTTTTTTTCCACAGTAGTTCATCATTCAGGTAACTGTGTTGTCTACAACATTTTTATTTATTACAGCGCAAATCTTTTTATTCTACATTAAGATCAGATCACAAGCAGAATCCAGTACAGTTTCGGACGAGGTCTGTTCAACCCCAGAATTTTCTCTCTTTTGGCTTTCCGTGTCATTCATCTACTCAGAGCTTGTTTTTTTTTTTTCTCTTCTCCTTTAACTTGGGAGGTAATAAGTCACACCTGTTCCCTGTTTTCCCATCAATCAATCCGTCAATTTAAACCCTGTGTGTTAAAGGTTCGTGCTGGTTTACTCTGAGGCGCAAACAGCAGTGACAAGAAAAATGAAACAGGAGGAGGAAAGGAAAAGGGGGGGGGACAAAGGCTTAAAATAAAACCACAGTGATGTGATTATCAAAGAAAAGAACTGCAAACATAATCATTTCATCTAAACATTGCAAAGAACCTTAGTGTAAATAAGCAATTTCCAAAAATAGAACTAAGTTTCAAAGGATAAAGAATCCCGGTACTCATTCATGAGGTGATCACACTGGAAGTGGGATAAAAAAGCGACCGATGCGAATGGCAATATCTCTTTTCATTCTCAAAATGTTCTCAAATCTGTCTCGCCACATTCGCGGCATCGCATTTTGGTCGCCTGGTTCGTGAACTTATCGCAAAAAAATGTCTGAAAAACATTTCTGATATTTCCGCTAACAGTTGGGACTTCACTTAGCATGATCTCGACTTGTTGTTTCTACCCAGCCGAACCGGCTAACAACACACACCTTCTCTCAGTCTGTGCTTTGCTTTCAATATAATTCTTTCTATCGAGTAGCTTTCTCATTATTATGCACAAAACAAGACACAAAATATTACCTTTACATGTGCACTCACCAGTAATAAAATGGTAACCATTTAGCTCGCCTTTTTCTGGACACTTCTTTAGCATGCTCACCCAGGCTTTTAATAATTGCTGGGACACAGAAAACACGCTTGTCTCTTTCTCTCTCCACGTGGTTGGAACAATCGATTACAGCTCATTTACACTACGTTCTACATTCACAGACTCCACGGCGCTACCAGTACGGCGCCGGCACAGTGTTTTTTCATTGGCTTCCAGGTCGTGTAGGATTATCGAAGGCCAGTCGCGTCTCTGACTGTCTGTGGTGAGAGGCATGTAAAAGAACCATTGCTGTTGTTCAAAAAGGGTAAGCCATTGGGTTGTCGTCAGCATGTTTCTGCCCTGCGATGGCCTGGCGGGCTGTCAAGGGTGTACCGTGCCCTCGCCCAGAGTTGGCTGAGATGGTCACAATGTCGCAAAACGAGGCTCTGACGTGGAGTAGTGTCAAACTCTTCTCCAACAGCGTGCACACGTCGCAAGAAGGTCGCAAAGGCATCGTTCTGTTCGCAAATTATTAGTTTTTTTATTCGCAATGAAAAGCAACAAAGTTTGAGGAAAGTTTGAGACTCGCTGTCATCTGCCATATTCTGTGCATTTTGTCATCGTTCGCATTTTATTCACGCTAATAACGCGCGAGTACAAAGCGAATGGTTTGAGAACAAAAACTGAAAAAAGGCAACTGATTTACGACAGAAGATTCACTCTTTTTTCGCCAAACATCCACAGACCAGTCGCAGATTGTCTCGTGATATACGTATTTAAACCACAAATATCTGCTTGCATAAGGATTCACAAAGCATCTTCACCCAAATTTCAAAATTTGTGGGGAAAAAAAACACAAAGAAAAAAATCACTCTGCGTCAGTCGCTTTTCTATCGCACCTCTAGTGTGATTGCCCCCTAGCTCATTTGCTGAACTGCCTAATCCTATTAGGATCGCAGGGAGGCTGGAGCCTCTCTCAGCCAACATCAGGCGAAAGCTGGGCATTCCGTGAACAGACCATCACATGGCTAGCACCCACACAACCATTCATACTCACACCTAGGGGCAATCTAACCTAATGTGCATGTCTTTGAAATGTGGGAGGAAACCTTAGTACCCAGAGAAAGCCGGGGAGAACAAACTACACAGGAACCCCCTTGCACCCATGACCTGCTTGCAAAATTGCTGCAAATTCCCAATAAAAGAAAAGAATTCCCTCCATCAGGTCTCATCTGTGTTTATTATGAGAGAATCTAAAATCCAGATCACCTTTCAGTGTGTGGCTGCTTTGTGTTGGTGTGAGCGAACATCTCGAACTCATTAATTCTGCATTATAAAGATCAGAGCGTCACCGAGGCTGAAAGACCGACTGCTGTTTCCACACGTTTAAATGGATTCACAGCATTTCTTTGAGTTTTTATTGCTCTCCAATGCAATATGTTCCCTTTAAACTGAACCGCGGAGTGATTCTCTATTTATTCAAGGACTTTTTATTCACGCAGTCTGTTTTGTTTTGAGCAGAAGATCATATCTGATTTATATTGTTCCTCTTTTATAATCAGTTCTGCTCCAGATGCAGTGCCGGCCCATGCAGGGGATTTTTATTCCTTCTGTTCTTTTCTACACATTGAAAGTACGATGATGATGATGATAATGCCTTTCTCATCCCAGCGTCTTCAGCCTCCCAAAATACCAATAATAATTCTACGTGAGGGTGTAGAGAGAAACATGAAACGTCCAGGTTTATGTCCAGTAGCTTCATCTTAAACTGACTTTTTATTTGCCCCCTTAGTCACAATGTTAAAGTGGACCTGTGGTGAATCAGTGTTACTCGCTCTTTAAAACGATCACGTATAACATCAGCGGTTCCTTCTGGAAACATCAGTCCATGCTCAATTTTAAAGTGTGTACAAGTGTTACAGCTCTACGCTTGCTCAGAGGCATGTAACGTTTCTGATTGCCTGTTCCAGCCTGGCGATGACGCGAACTCGTCGGATTGGCTGGGCTGCATCACTGACCCCATGCGTCATAACACATTATGGTCCAGCGCTGAGCTGCACAAACAACAGGCGCAGAAATCACAGAAAACATTTCTTTTTGCTCCTAAACCAACTGACGACAGGAAAGCAGAGTCGGCAAAACGTTAGCCATCTTGGATTCACTGTCACGCTCATTTCTGGCAGCATTCTCGTCCTCAGAGTCACTAGAATGTGACGTCTCATCGTCTCCACAAGAGACGTCAACCCCGCTCAACACACTGACGTCTCTTCCAGGAAAAACGACTGCAGACCCCTCAGTGTAGCTGCGTTCACATATAAAATACGTGTAGTGTGTCTGTCTTGATGAAAACCTGGTCAGCTCTGTAAGTCAAATCGTACCATGTTCATATGAAAGTGATCAAAGCATCATTACAACACAAAACTAGAACTACCCCTTAGAGGTTATATGCCTCCACGAAGTAATGACCTTGACTTTTGACCTATTACACCACAAATCAAATGACACGATGAAGAAAATCCCTCAGAGTTCTGGAGATCTTGCGTTCACACCCCCCTGAAAATATAATCTGTCTGGTTCTGACTATCCCCGGCATGGAGGCATAGAAATACTTCAATACGGTCACGTTGCCCCTGGTTACAAGAGCATGTTTGCATACTGGAGGCAACACAAACAGTTTACCACGCCAAAGGATGCAGGCTGACGCAATAGCTCTCGCTAATTGCTTTCATAGTTTTCCCCTCGCTGCACAGCAGAGATAACTTCAGAAATTAGCTTCGTGTGACGGAATTGACCCTTACAAACATGTATCACAACCGGGTGCAGACTGAACAGCGGGCAGTCTGAAATGCTCTTGAAAAAAATATTAGTACATAAAACAGCTGCACATTATGGGCCATTAGAAAAGAAGCTCATGCTAACAGCTGGGGCTTCACTCAGCATGGTCTCGACTCGTTGCTTCTACCCAGCTGAACTAGATAACAACACACAGCCTCCCTCAGTCTGTGCATTGCTTGCGACATTAATGTTTATACTGAGTGTCTTATTTAAAAATTAAAGGCTTATTTATTAGTACATTAAACGGCTGCACATTGGCAGCATTAAAAAAGCGCATGCTAACAGTTGGGACTTCACTTAGCATGATCTCGACTTGTTGTTTCTACCCAGCCGAACCGGCTAACAACACACACC
>JAQMYF010000017.1:1494992-1505358 GCA_030014195.1 Neosilurus mollespiculum
CGCTGCCTCCCCCTCTCTTCCCTCTCTCTCCTCTCTCTTCTCTCTCCCCCCTCTCTCCCCCCTCCCTCTCTCCCCTCTCTCTCCTCTCTCTCCTTTCTCTCCCATCTCTCCCTCTTCCCTCTCTCAGCTCTATTTTTGAGCATTAATATTGCATTTTAAATCCCACTGCCTTGTTGTAGCTCCTCGGCTCCCTGTGGAACGAACCACAAATGGCTTCTTTTAGCACTAATCATCTGTAAATTGTGTCCAGGAGTTGCATCGTGTCCAATTCCGTCTCTGTCGTCTCTTTTCTAAATTAATTGATTCGGAAAATCTATTTTTTTCATCAGTGCACGAACGGCGCAGGACCAAATTATTTTTACAGCAAAGGCAAGTAATTGCTTGTTGTTTTCAGCTGGCAAACAGTGATGAATAGTCCCAACCCAATTTATTTGTCAGCACCTAAGCCTCCAACACACACACACACACACACACACTTTATATTCATATATTTGCTCAATTATGGCTATTATATTTTAATTAGCGGTGTAATTAAATTGCCGTTGTTTTGTTTGTTTCGTGGTTTTCTTTAATACTGAGATTCTTATCAGATGTGTGTTTATGAGGAGGAAACACTCCGGGTCGCGCCGTCACAGGAAAATAATCAGTACTGTGGTAGAGTGATGATGCAAAGTCACTGGTTCAGCATTAGCAACAGTTTGTGTTCCTATAAAAGGACATCCTGTAAAGTTTAATTATATCACTGCAACTTCTCTCACTCGTTTGAAAAAAATAGGGGAAAAGGCAATGTATGTATATACAGCCACGTCATCTAATGTAAATGTAAATCAAATGTAAATCCACCACAAAAAAACGTGTGAAATAACAGCGGAGAGCGTGGGCGTAGTGCTGACTGCGGTAAACAAACTGACGCACCGATGCACGCGCCAACTAACATTTGCCCTTTCCAACTAACTCGCGTCTGCCCTTGCCGACCCCTGAGCCCTCCCAGACAATTTGACTACTCCAGACTTAATCCACAGCTTCCGAAATCCATCCGTAGAATGGAGGGTCGAGTGTATAGTACTACATGGGAATGGCGTGATCTGATTGGTCTGCTATGTCAGGATTAAAAATGATTATTCAGAGTGGATAATCTGGAATTAGCATGACTCACAGTTTGTTTCAGTCACTTAAAGCAGGAGGCGTCATCATTATCACACTTTAAAAAGGAACAATTTACCATAAAAGTCTAGTTTTAGTTTATTTTTGTGTGTTTTCATGTAGTATATACTAAAATTCTTTTCCAACATGCAGGTTACTTTTAACAGTGTAGTATTTGCTAAACACTAAATGAGAAGGCTAAACAGACGCTGTTAGCTGCATAGGGTTGACTTCTGTTCAGAGCGTACAGACTTTACCTGACCCGCCTCTGTCATGGTTAAAATATCTAAATATAAACTATACAACATTTTATTTTACTGCACTTTTCTTTCTGCTAATTATAAACTCCTGCATCCTGACAATATATGAAACAGTTACACTAACAGCTTTCCCTCTGACTGCTATACAGGGTTGACATTGGAGACTCCTTCTATAAATGTTACCTAAACACTCTCGGTATCAGCGTCTGCCGTACGAGTCTCTCGCGGTGAACTCTTACTACAGAAGTTTAGGAAGGATGGCCTACGAAAAGGAAGTTTCCTCTTGTGTAATGGTTATGGACTGTTCACCATCTGCTCATTAATACGCCGAGAAGCCGAATTTCCACATTAAATATTAAATTAAGTGTTCTGAAAGGAAAAGTATGAACAGTGCCGCTAATTCTTCCTTATTTTTCATTAAGTTTAATGTGGGTTAAGTCTCTCATTAATGCTGTACGATTAGTCTCAGAAAAATAAATTCCTCCAAACTCTCCCCGAACACACCCCGCCCTCGCCCAGAGTCATCTGAGATGGGCGCCAGCTTCCCCTTCACACTAGTTAGGAATAAAAAAATAATGAATGAATGAATGTCCCCAAATACTCCTAAACTATTTTCTGAGCTCGCTAACCCCTCACCCAACGTTCGTCCGAATGTCTCCTGTAGTCACCAAAAAAATAAAATAAAAAATGCTGAGTACATGAGAAACAGTCAACCATGTTAGCGATGGTTGAGAATAGTTTGGGAGTATCTGAAGACAGTTGGTGAACCTTTCAGGAATTCTAGAATTGCGCCACTTCTTGGATACAGAACTCAGCTGGCGAATACATTGTAACAGTTTCTTCGCTGGATATTTGAGAAGTTTGTGGTGAGTAGCTGGAATAGAGTCCACGAACTGAATTTCTCCAGAATTTTCGCAGTGATTCTACACAGTAAATTGTCACCTAAAGTCCTAATTAGGGTCGCGGAGAGGCCGGTACCCATCTCAGCCATCTTTGGGGGAGGTCTGTGACAGCTTGCTAGGCCATTGCAGGGCAGCACACACACACACACACACACACACACACACACACAACAATTCACATTCACTGTCACACCTGATTCGGAACAGACAATCAGCCTCCTGTGCATGTTTCTGGCGAAGGAAACCCAAGCAAACACAAGTAAAATATGCAAACTCCACACGTGCTAACCACTGAGACACCGTGCCGCCCCGTCACCAAAAGTAAAAAACAAAAAAAAATGTTTTAATGTAATTAGCTCCGCCAATTCACCAGCATTCGTGAAAATCCGCTTTTTGTTGAGATGCCGCATTTAAATACTAATGGCTGGGTGTTTCGTGTCATTGCCCTGTTCAGACGTCCTCTAGGTGAGGATGTGAGTGTGAACGGTTGTGTGGGTGTGTGTGTGTGTGTTTGTGTCTGCTCATGGTGCACCCCACCTTTGCCAGCTGAGATAGGCTCCAGCCTCCCCACGACTCTAAAAGAATTAAGGTATTTGGCAAATGACTGAGTAAAGTGAGTGAAATCCCAAAATATCAGAACGCACAACATGCCTTGTAGAGGTAACTGCCAAGGTTGATCAAGAAATCTCAAATGGTTTCTGAGTTCTGGCCGAAATTGAAATGTTTACAGACAGCCGGATAGACTGATGACTATATTCCCCCGAATTATATGATGGGAGTGAAAAAACTGAGAAAAGATTGACTTAAACTGAAGTGGTGTTTTGGACGAGTGCTGGCAGGCCGAGGAAAAAAATTATCGACTAGTTCATATGAGGGTCAGATCATGTGCACACTATCTCCGCCAAACAATATACAATATACACGAATTATAAGAAAATCTATCACTCATTCATTTTATAAGCTACTTAATCCTAATTAGGGCCGAGGGGAGGCTGGAGCCCATCTCAGCCGACAGACAATCGCAGGGCAAACACACACACACACACACACACACACACACACACACACACATACACACACACAACTACTCGCACTCACACTTAGGGGGGGTTTGGAACAGCCAATTGGCCTACTGTGCATGTTTTTGGACTGTCGGAGGAAACTGGAGTACCCTGAGGAAACCCATGCAAACAGGTAGAACATGCAAACTCCACACAGAAATACCCCGATTCCGGGAATTGAACCCAGGACCTTCCTGCTGTGAGGTGGACATGTTAACCACTGTATATATATATATATATCCTTTTGCATATAATCTTTACATAACACTAGTCCACCTACATCATCTCACACCTTCGCTGGATAATAACCACTAACTACAAATACAAATATTCAATCATGAACTCCTGACAGCTCAATTACATCTCTGCTAAAAATCTGCCCAAGTCCCAAATATTTCAGTCTGACATGTTAATACTTTCACATGCTTATATTTTCCGTCTTTCTCCTTCTCTTAAACCGGTTACTCTTTTAAAATGTCATGTAAATTCCAGTAAAGGTATTATATCATTAATCGTCCTTCTCTGCAGCGATAATACATTTATTTATACATTATTCTCGTTAGCTCTGCTGAAGCAGTTCTAATCCCTCGCTCATACCGCAGCGTTTATGTTCACCGGGGGGAGCGCATGTCTTCTCCTTCGCTGAGCTTTAATGAAAATAAATGAAGAGGTGACACAAGCACGGCCCACGCGGTGAGATGAATGAAATGGGCTTCTAATGTAGCTGAAAATATTAGCGCACTTCCTTCGCGTCATCCCTGTCATTTCTGCTCAGCGGGAACAGAAAGCAAGTGGGCGCTCACGTGGGTTTCTGTCCGCCTCGGCCTACAAGGGGGAAAAAAATACAGGGAGCCGTCATTTTCAGTTTGAGTGAACTTGGGAATGAATTTTAATTTAAGGAAGTGCGTTTTGAGCTCTGTGTGCTGTATATATTGTGTGCCGCTCCAGCGTAATACGGATTAAGTCGCAAGGTCGTGTTTTGAGTAAGAGCCAGAGTTAGAACAAAAATGCAATATCACCAAAAATACATCCTTCAAAGCGTAATAAACATGACTAAGTTCAAATATCCCTAAACACGATCTGTCCATGATAAAATTCTTGTGTAAGAAAGGGTTCCGTGTCCACAGTGGTGTAAAACACTAGAAACATCCACTTATTTTACTGATTCTCAAACGGTTTTGTGGTTGCTCAGGGTATTTCCTTATTATCCAAATTCACTCCCAGAATCCTCTCCCTACTTACAGAATCCCAGAAGGATTCCCACAATCATATAACGCTAAACCAATGAGAAGAATCAAAACACACATGACACACATGTAAAAAGAACTCATCTGTTACTAGGAAAACGCTAGTACGATGGCGTTGATTGGTGGAGAGCCGAATTCATTTAGTGTTTGGTTGTTCAGGAGTTTCAGATGCGGACGTTCAGAAATTGGTTCTGACCCATTGTTCAAAGCAAAACCACTCCAGCTCCTTCAAGAATTTCTCTTCCTCAAGAATTTTCTTGTATTACACACCATCCATCATTCCCTCAACTCTGACCAGTTTCCCACTCCCTGCCGATGAAAAAAAAAAATCCCCACAGCATGATACTGCCACCACCATACTGGGTTCTTGGGGTGATGAGAGGTGGTGGGGGATTTTCTTGATGGCCAGAAAGTTCAATTTTAGTCTCATCTAAACAGAGGACCTTCCATATGTTTCGGGGGTCTCCCACATGCATTCTCACAAATGCTTTCTTTTATTAAAAAGAAAATCCTTTCTTTTTTTTTTTTTTGGTCACTCTTCCATAAAGCCTAGCTCTGTGGAGTGTATGACTTAGAGTGGTCCTAAGGACAGAAACTTAGCTCTTCGCTGTCGGGCTTTTCCAGCCCCTTCAGGTTACCTTTGGTCTCTTTTTGTTGCCTCTCTGATTAATGCCCACCATCCAGTTTTGGTGGAAAGCCCTCTTGAGGTAGGTTTGTTTCGGTGCCATTCTTTCATTTCGTAATGATGGATTTAATTGCGCTTTGTGGGATTTTCAAGATTTCAAGTTATTTTTGAGAAAACTGTTGACTTTTTCAGAATTTGAGTGGACTTGAATCCAAACCCTGAGGAATTCCGAGTGGAGTCTGTGATGTGTGCATGGGATTTAGCCACAACATTACGACCTCGGTGTCAGTGAGTTTACAGTAACCCTGCTCTGTCCTCCATGTGGATGTTACATTCCTGCTATGGGCCTGCTGCTGATTGAGTGGAGGGTGATGGACTGGGATGGTAGCGCTGAATAAGCTCAGAGTGTCGCATTGTTCCTGTATGGATTTGTCTATTTTCTGCTTGACAGCTGGCGTGTAGCCGTCACTCATCATGGTTATTGATTTCAAAATGTCTCACCAAAAGTTCTACCCTGTTCCTTACTGCATCCTGAATGATGCAGAATTCACACACGTGATTCATGTATGCAAATACTGTATGTATATCACTGCAAAGCTCAGTGCTAACGTCCATTAATCCTGTAACAAAAAATATAAATATCACAAAGGCAAAATGATACGAATCGTCATAATGGCACAAGAACATTTTGTCCTTATTTTTTTAATAAAAGGAAAAAATGAATTATTTTAGAACGATGTGCACCGTACCTCATTCGGATATTCTCCCCACCACGGTCCTTCCCCAGATAAAAATAAAGATAAGCCTCGTCCTGTCTTTTGTTATTTGAAGACTTGTGCGTTATTGGTATACGAGACACCTCTCAGCTTTCAGCAGCAGGGGCTTCGCTTCAATCGATACGCCTACCATGGCAACGCAATATGTCCAAGCCATGAGCTTATGAATGTGGGTTTTATCTGACGTGCATGGCGCTGGAAAGGAAACATGCACAGATAAAGCTTCATATCTATTCAGCGGACGGCTCTGGAGAGGACGGTGCTGGAGAGGACAGATCGCACTTTTCACCTATTTTACAGGGAGGTCTCGTTTTTAAAGCTAAATGGTTAAACTGGTATTAACTTTATTTCTGTTTATTTATCAACCAATGTAAATTTTAATGTAAAAAGATTTGGGGAATAAATATTTAAAATAAAGTGGAAATCTGACACGTTTTAACTGTCTGCTTGAGAATGCACTATTATTTTAACAAAAAAAAATTCTATCAAAACTATATATTTATTGTCATTCATGCATTCAGTTTCTAAGCTGAGGCTGACCCCTCTCTTAGCCGACTAGCCAACTCTGGGCAAGGAACACCCTGAACAGCTCACCAGGCCACTGCAGGGCCAACACACACACACACACACACACACACACACACACACACACACACACACACACACACACTATTCACACTCACACCAGGGGTTTAATTGGAACAGCCAGTTAGCCTACTGTGCATGTTTCTGGACTGAGGGAGGAAACTGGAGGACTCGAAGAAATCCCACGCAAGGGAGAACATGCAAACTCCACATAGAAACGCCCCGGAGCCCCGAAATCGAACCCAGCACCTTCTGCAAGTTTGTTATTATTATTATTATTTGTACATTTATAGCCTTGATGTATTAGAACCAAGTGTGTAATTATTTTGCTTTAGGATTAAACGTTGTATTCTGTTGGCTGTAACTGAAAAAAAAAAAAAAAACAGGAAACATGGTGATATTTCTTTCCCCTGAATGATTGCTGTAATTGAGAGGAATGCAGGGCTGCGAGGCCGAGCCTGACCTCCTCATACACGCCGCCCGTGTGTGAAATCTCTTTCCTGTGTAATGGGATAACGACAGGATTTCAGCACTGACTGCTTTATTGGCTTATTGACCGTATTCTGGTAGCGACCTGCACGCTGCTTCCCGCCCTGCGCTCATCACCCTCTATTAGTTCATAAGATTATCCAGGCTGAGGTCCCGAGTCTGGCCTTTCATCCGTGCATGCACTCGGACTAAGAGTGTGAGACGTCTGGGGCAATTCACTACATAATAATGTTAAAAATATGGAAAACAAAAAAGATTTATTGTAGTTTTGTTTTTCTGGTAAAAATGATTGTAGTATTTGTAGTGCAACCCTCTGGCACAGTATAGAAAACACACATCAAAGGAAAGCATGGGTTTCTTTGATGGTGCGTTGAATTTGAACACACGATATTTCATTTCAATTCTATTTATTGATATGCATCCATTGCTGCCTTTCAGTCCTGCATCACATGCCAAAAAAAGCTGGAACGGGACAAGAAATTTAGGTGGTTAAGGCGATGATTTACTGATCCAGAGGTTCAATCCCCACTATTACCACTTTTGGGCCCTTGAGCAAGGCCCTTAACCCTATATAAAAAATTATAATTGTAAGTTGTCTGGATAAGAGCGTCTGCCAAATGCTGTAAATGTGAATAAGAATTTATTCATTTGCCCATTCGCTTCATCCTTTTTAGGGTCGCAGGAGGTCTTGAGCCTATCTCAGCCAACTCTGGGCGAAAGCAGGATACACCTTGAACAGCTCGCCAGACCATTGCAAAGCCAACATACACGCAACCATTCTCACTCACACTCAGGGTCAATTTGGAACAGCCGATTAGCCTGCGCATGTCTTTGGACTGTCTGAGGAAACCGGAGTACTTGGAGGAAACCCACGCAAACATGGAAACAGCATGAAAACTCCACACAGAAACAGCCTTCCCAAGCCAGGGACTCGAACCCAGGACCTTCTTGCTGTAAGGTGGACATGCTCACCACTACGCCACCGTACTTTTAAGAAAAGAGTTAAATTATGAAGTAAAGTGAAAACAGGTGACATCGACAGGTGAGTGTAATCGTAATTTGGTACAAAGGCAGGACTCAGGAAAGGGCACAAGGGCACAAGCCTAAGCTGAACCTGCGTGATCTCCAGTCGCATAGACGGCACTGCACCAAGAACCATCACTCAGATAAATCAGTATTCCGGGTCTGTTTTTGGAAGAAATGGACACAGCGTGCTCTGAAAGGAGAAACGGACCATCCAATGTTACCAGGAACAAGTCCGACATCCAGGGTGTGTCATGGTACATGGAGGGTGGGTCACTTCCTTCCATTTCAAGAGAATTACCCCAAGCTTGAGCTCTGCTATAAGGTGGTACCTCATATGTATATTATTCCTTATTTATTTCCCCACTGCTCTGATATACAGCTACACACCCTGAACACTTTAACTGACAATGAATGTAAACACACCTTCTGTCATTTTATCAATTTTTTCAAAATATTAACAACAATATTACAATTCAATAAAACAATAAAGCACAGTGTGGATAATGTAGTAATTATGTCCTATGTGGATCCTGGTATTAATTACCCATGACCTCATAATATCTTTTATATAACATGGACTTGATAAAAAATTTGCAAAAAACATCATTATTGTTTGAAGGATTTATGAGATGGCTGGGGTTTGTTCTTTCAAGGTCATTCAATGTCAAAGGTTAGTGTTAAAAGTTTTAAAAGGTTAAAAGAGTCTCATTTGAAAGTGCATATTTGGTTTCCTATTAGTGTTCAAGGGTAAAGGCACATCTGTCGACACTCGTGTCAAAGTTATTGGCGCTCAAAATTCTGTGACCTTGGTTTCCTCCCGCAGTCCAGAAGCATACACAATAGGCTGATTGGCTGTTCGAAATCGTCCCTAGGTGTTAATGTGAGTGTGAGTGGTTGTAAGTGTGTTGGCTCTGTGATGGTCTGGTGAGTTATCCAGGGTTTACCTCCCCTTCACCTAAAGTCGGCTGACATGGGCGCCAGCCTCCCAGCGACCCTAATTAGGTTTAAGCGGCTCAGAAGTAGTGTCGCCACCAAGTTTGGTGAAAACCTGTGCATGTGTGTGGATGCGAGTTTGTTCATAGTCAGACTGACAAAAAGACTCACAAACACTGGTGAACTCAATCCCTCCACTGAAGGTCCATTCTGGGTGGAGAAGGGGGGGTTAAAAGTGCCTCAGGACTAAAAAAAACCTATTTATTCGGGATGTGAACATGTCCGCATCTCGTATCTGTACATCAAGGACAAAAAAGCATTCAGCGTTATTTTTTTTCATGTGGAATATGAATACAGCCACACTGAGTAGTTTTGATGATGGATGAATTTGAAAGCATCTGAAGCGTTTTATCAGCGAGTTAAAAGCAGGCCGAACGACTTGAAGGAATAAACACTCGGGAGATAAATATTGAAATCGCACTCAGCACATTTTCTCGGTCTTATCAGCCGCAATAACAGAGCAAAGAGATGTGGAAACTTTCGATAAAGGACATGAAAGTAAACACGGCCAGACGCTGAGGGATGGAAGGAGAGAAGGAACGCCGCATGAGCAGCATCAGTGACCATGTGACCACACAAACACAGCTTAAAATGCTGGTTTCTTGTCCCTTCTGTCACATTTAAACACTGATGGACAGATGGGACAAACTTATAGAGACCCCCAAAAAGAAACTAGAATGTGTCCATGGCAGACAAATGCCCCGACTGTAAGCTGAAGTAAGATAAGGGCTTTAAATTATCGTTCACAAATGAACAGAATGGTTAGTTTTACTTCATCTAAATCCCCTAAAACTCACATCATGACTGTTCTTCCCTCGTAATTCAGACGTTGCTATTCGTAGGTGTTGTACATCAGTAGATATGCTTCAGACAGGCATGTTGTCTGTTGGAGGCCAGAGGTCAAGGTGACATGAAACAGGTATACCACACCCTGAAATCCACAGGTGAACTCACACACCAAGTTTGGTATTCATGCCCTGGGTGGCCGGGACCTGGCGGGGTCGGCGGCTGCCGGTCTTGACTTGGGTATGTGCCACACGGCCGCGGGGGGCTCTGACTGGGGCTCTCATCTGCCCCCTCTGGGTGGGTCCAGGGACGTCTTCGGTGTGGGGCGGCTTTGGTTCGTGCTCCGAGGTTGCTGCTGATGGCCCGGGTCTCTGGGCTGCCCTGGTCTGCCTCTGGCCTGGATGGAGGTGTGGTTACATTTGCATTGTGTATGTGTGTGTGTATGTGTGTATATATATATATATATATATATA
>JAQMYF010000017.1:1510917-1524452 GCA_030014195.1 Neosilurus mollespiculum
CAGAATTCCTACAAGAGTGGGAATAATTGGTCAGAATTCCTACAAGAGTGGGAATAATTGGTCAGAATTCCTGTGAGAGTGGAAATAATTGGTAAGAATTCCTGCAAGTGTGGATAGAATTGATTAGAATTCCTGTGAGAGTGGGAATGATTGGTCAGAATTCCTGCAAAAGTGGGAATAATTGGTCAGAATTCCTACAAGAGTGAAAATAATTGGTCAGAATTCCTACAAGAGTGGAAATAATTGGTCAGAATTCCTACAAGAGTGGGAATAATTGGTCAGAATTCCTACAAGAGTGGGAATAATTGGTCAGAATTCCTGTGAGAGTGGAAATAATTGGTCAGAATTCCTGTGAGAGTGGAAATAATTGGTCAGAATTCCTGTGAGAATAGGAATTTAGCATGCAGGACACTGTATCAGTGAACGCTTGTGTTCATTTTGGTAAAGCTCTGGGAATCTTGCATTTCTGAGAAGCATGTGTCTGAGAAGATCCAGTGCCTGACTCCGGATGGTTCATTAGGACTGAGACTCTGGGAATGTCAGTACAGGATTCTCCTGCTGTGGTGGACAAGCTTACCTTCATCATACGATCAAAGGAAAACAGCGTCTACGGCGTTGGAGGATAGCATGATGGGAAACGAGAACGAAACCAACCTCAACAACTAATAACACTGAATCACAAAGTCATTTCATTCTTTATTTAATTATCATGTAAAGACGCTTCCACTACAAATGAGGTGGAAACACAATATTTAATTCTTGTGTAGTAATGACATCATCTTCACAGATGACATCATTCCTTATTCCACTGTTAACATTTTTTTTTAAGATAAATAAGGCCAGATATTTTCAGGCATAGCATTAGCAAAGAGAACTATTTTTAGATCCCTTTGCTGCAGGACCCTTTGTTGGGAAACAGCTATGAAACCGTTGCCATGGTTACTCGCTTACAGGAAAATGCATATACAATATAATACAGAGTTACATAAGCAAATAATTTCCATCAAACTCACATTTTACTCTGAATTAATCATTATAATGAAATAAAATTTTTAAATAATTCTAATTAATACAGTATATAACCCAGTATTGTATTATTGTTTCATACAGTATCACTATAAGGAAAATGTCTCTGTGTACATTTAATCATGTCCAAGTTAATATTATTATTACTACTATTATTATTATTAGTAGTAGTAGTAGTAGTATTAGTAATTATAATAATATATATTTTTTACATCTATAGCATTTGGCAGACACCCTTATCCAGAGTGACTTACATTTTTATACAACTGTGCAAGTGAGGGTTAAGGGCCTTGTTTAAGGGCCCAACAGTGGCAGCTTGGTGATACTGGGGCTCGAACCGTCGACCTTCAGATTAGCATCCCAGAGCCTTAAAATGATCAATGTAAGTCACTCGGGATAAGGGTGTCTGCCAAATACTATAAATGTAAAAAATATATATTATTATGATTATTAATACTACTACTACTACTACTACTACTAATAATAATAATAATAATAATTATTATTATTATTATTATTATTATTATTATTATTATTATTATTGTTGTTGTTGTTGTTGTTGTTTTGTTGTTGTTGTTGTTGTTGTTGTTATTATTATTATTATTATTATTATTATTTTTATTATTATTATTATAAATATGGACAAGACAGGCTGAATTTTTTTCTGGTATCATGCACAAGTTCTGAAAGTGAGCCTCACACCTGACCCTGACCTTCCTGGGGTTCATTGATCATTTTTATGTCAGTAGGTCGAACTGGACAGTTTCCTGTAGAAATGGGTGTGATTGGTTTAGCTGGTTTGCAGGAGTGGATCTCTCTCTCTCCTAAGATCTAAACTCTTAAAGAAGTTTAAATCTTCTCTGGCACTGCGGGTGTTGGTCTAACGTTCTGCCATGGTGGGATTAACAAAATGGGATTAACCAGAATTTCTTCTGGAGCAGACGGTAATCAGCAGAGGGCCTTCAGGGGTGGATGAGATCAGTCAGAATTCTTTTGGGTGTGCACCGGTTGGTTGAAATTTCTTTGGGAGTGAATAAATTGGTCAGAATTTCTCCTTAAGTGATATACTACCATTTATTAATTCATTAATGTATTGTAAGAAAGGATTTTTTTAATAATAAATGGGTTTGGTCAACCTTTCTTTACTGGTTGGGTAAAAGTGATCAGAATTAAGGTCAGCTCAATGAAATCCTTCATTTTTTCTCAAACTCTTCATGCCCTTTTTAAGTTACATTTTTCATTAAAAGAAAGAAAGAAAGAAAGAAAGAATAGACTGGTGGCCTATTCATGGTGTACTCAGCCTCTCTCTTGAATCCAAGTGGGATTGGATCCAGTTTCCTCTGTAACGCTGGTGAATGGATGGATCGATGGATGGATGGGTGGATGGATGGATGGATGGGTGGATGGAAGGATGGATGGGTGGATGGGTGGATGGGTGGGTAGATCAATCAAAAATTTATGAAAAATTGTAAATTTTTGCATTACAATACATGAATAAATAAATAAAATTTAAAACATGTCATTCGTTATCATTTAAGCATTGTAGCTTCTCAGGATTCTTTTTGATTAAGGACCATTTTAACTTCATGCATACAAACATACGGCGGCATTTAAACTATAAAGGATGCCAAGACTTCACAAAGACTCCAGGCAGCATAAAAAACACAAACTTTTTTTAAAAGTAAGAAACAAGGAACAGATGATCATAAATAATTAGGCAAAAAATCTGAGACAAAAACAGAAACTGAAGCCAAAAAAGACCACATGATGCCTAATGCATCTATTAGCATGCATGGCAGTGTATTTTCAGGTGTTTCTTCCCCAACACCCATGTTCTTTTTCATGCGATTCCACAGGAATCAGCCGGAGGAATAAGGCAAGAGGGAAAATATTAACTTTTCTGAAAAGTGTCAAGTGACGTCAAACATTTCTCTCTCTCCAAGTTTTTGCCTCAAGGTCACAAGTGAAGGAAACAAAGATGGAGGCTGAAATTCTGGATAAAAATAAGTCTTGTTAGTAAACAAATATGAGGAAATTTATTATGTTGATACTGAAAATATTTCATCGCCACTCTTTATTTTAGAAATAATGGCAGTAATAAATCGACGCTCCAGAGCTGGGCTACCCAGCTAGCCGATGGACGTTTTCCGAAGTTCATTCACCGGATAAAGTTTTGGCTTCCATGTTTGCAGGTGTCTGTGTTTATTGTTCATGCTTTGATTCCCCATGTGGAGCATTTCCTTTTCTTAATAAACGTTTTAGTGTTTTACCCCCACTGTGCTTTCCGGTGACAAGCTCGGTGACATTTGGCGGCAGCAGCAGCAGCAGCAGCTGCTGTTGTTTCTTATGCACAATTGAGGCACCTGTGAAATTAATCAAAATGTCAAAATGCAATAACAGTGAGTCATAAAAAAAGTTCTCGCCGACGGCGCACTGTAATTAAGAATCTCAAGGTCATGTGACTCGCAGACGTTTTGTAGGGTTTTTCATGTGGCTTTGACATTTTGACCTTTTTTTTTTTTTTTTTAAAGCACATGTTGCATTTGTGGGAAAATTGTGCAATTCAGCAACACGCTCATAAGAAACGATGACCTTTGACCTGAGGAGAAAGTTAGAATTGATTTTTCTAGATAATCTTCACAGTCCTTCCACTTCTGATCAATAACGTGGCAGTTTTCACCTCCGTGTTCCTCAGTGCGAGTTGTTTACAGTACGTTCTTCATTAGGTTTTTTTTTGTCCTGAAGATAAACCCACAGTGTTTAAGACGTCAGGGCTAAAACTTGAACCTTTTTTGTTTTTATTCAGTTCAGGAACGTTTGCTATTTTGTCTGTAGCACTCAGCATTGGTGCATTTATCGAGAACTAAAGGGAAATTAAACCCAAACCTAATAAAAGCTTGTATGCATCATGTACGCCTTTGCACATCAAAACGCACTACTGTTATTACAATCTTATTTATGAATTAAAAAAATACAAGGAATACATACACAGGGGGCAACATTGTACTGTGAAAAATCGCATGTGATTCAGGTGTATCCAACGGAAAATACAATAGTTGTGTGCATATGAATAAACAGCGGGATGTAAATGCCAATGATTGTCTGATTTATGTAAACACTTGCTCACATTGCGTGTAGATGAGCCTGGATTTATTTTATTAAGGAGTTCACTAGTTTATATCTGACTTGTTAGTTTAATATCTATATATTGGTGTTTTGCTTTTATCTTGCCTTATATGGACTGACGGATCCACATCCTATGCACTAGCGAGAGTGAAACGGCAGTCTTTTTAAACTGTTTAATGAAAACTATCAAATAAATTTTAGGAGGGGGCAGTGGTGGCCCGGTGGATTACTGATCCGAAGGTCAGGGGTTCGGTCGGGAGTTCAAGCCCCACTGTTAACAGGTTGTCTCTGCTGTCCCCCCAGTGCAGCTGACTGGGTTATCAAAGGCCAGCCGTCAGCGTGTTTTTTCCCTGCGATGGCCTGGTCTTGAATCGATGAGGGAAAAACTGAACCACGCCATAAAGTCTTCTCCAGCACATCTCCAAAACTTTCAATAGGGTTAAGGTCAGGACTCTGGGGGGCCAATACATATGTGAAAATGATTCCTCGTGCTCCCTGAACCACTCGCTCATTATTCGAGTCCCCGTTTTATATCCGTGTCATCAGGGAAGAAAAAGTGCATTGATGTGATAACCTGCTCGTTCACTACATTCAGATCATCAGCCGACTTCATTTTATTACCACATTAATGTTGCTGAGCCTCAACCGACCAACCGGAGCAACAATGTTTACATTTACATTTACAGCTTTTGTAGCAGTTGTTTTTTTATACAAATGCCATGGAGATTACATGCTGTGATCAAGGATAAATGCACTTCATGAAAATTTACATTTGTGAACATTTAATCTGTAGACCTAATTCTTTACATGTGGCTTTATTGATCACTTTTTACATAATCATGTAAAAACCAAGCTCACACATGAAACGTATGGGTTTTTCTCCAAGTGTTTCAAGAACTGCCAGTGTTTTTTCCAATGACAGAAGAGTTATTTGGTGTATCTTTATATTCCACTCAGTCCTGGAAGAAAGAGTGTTGTGTGAGCAGCATCTAGCTGAAGAAAATGAGCTTCGCGCAGTGCGGATGGTCAGGATATAATTTTTTCATCCCACACGCAGGTGCGTGCTCACTCTTAGCAGTTGTATGAGACCTAAATGTTTTTGAAACGGGATGCCATTTTAGATTTTTTTTTTCCCCCACATCATGTGTGATTTCGGGCTCTGAACTGAGACTTCGCATGCTGCTGGAATGAATATTCTGCCTGTCGGGATTTTACATCAGTCATATCTCTGTGCACCTTAAAAAAATCATTATCATTTATAAAGGCCTGAAATTTATTCTGACACCTGTACACCCGAAATCAAAATATGGAGTTTTTGTTGATGTCCTTTAGCGTCACTAACATGTAACTCCTATAGCAGTTTGGTAGATTACTAGCAGCATTAAAACTTTGCTAGTTTGTTAGCAGCAGTGTATGTTTATCTTGTTAGAAACAGTAGGAGTTTGTTTTGTTGTTAACCGCAGTAGCAGTTTGTTAGCTTGTTGCCGGCATTAATAGCATATTATATTGTTAGCGGAATTAAAAGTTTAATTTTCAGTGGCTGTTAGCTTGTTAGCAGTTGTAGTATCAGTTTATTAAATAGCAGCATTAATAGTTTGCTTTTAAGTAGCTGCAGCAGGTTGCTAATTTGTTAGCAGCAGTATCAGTTTATTATATTGCTTGCAGAATTAATAGTTTGATTTAAGTAGCAGTTTGTTAGTTTGTTAGCAGCAGTATTATCAGTTTATTATATTGTTTGCAGAATTAATAGTTTGATTTAAGTAGCAGTTTGTTAGTTTGTTAGCAGCAGTATTATCAGTTTATTTCGTAAGCAGTAGTATAAATTTAATAATACTGTTTAGAAGCATAAATGGTTTGTTTTTAAGTAGCTGTTTCAGTTTGCTAGCTTGATAGCAGTAGTATCAATTCTTTATTTTGTTAGCAGTAGTATCAGTTTGTTAACTTGTTAGCAGCAACAATAATTTATTATATTGTTAGTGGCACCAACAGTTTGCTTTAAAGTGGCATATTGTTAGCTTGTTAGCAGTTGTAGTATCAGTTTATTACATTATTATCAGCATTTATAATTTGCTTTTAAGTAGCAGTTAGCTTGTTAGCAGCAGTATCAGTTTATTGTATTGTTCACAGCATTAATAGTTTGCTTTAAGTAGCAGTTTGTTAGCGTGTTAACAGTTCAGTTTATTATTTAGTTAGCGGCATTAATAGTTTGCGTTTAAGTAGCAGTAGCAGTTTGCTAATTTGTTAGCAGCGGTAGTATTAGTTTGGCATTTTGTTAGCAGCAGAAGTAGGTTAAGTTTTTTAAGCTACAGTAGCAGTCTGTTAGCTTGTTAGCAGCAGTATCCATTTATGATATTGTTTGCAGCATTATTAGTTAGATTTTAAGTAGCAGTCTGTTAGCTTGTTAGCAGCAGTATTATCAGTTTATTTTGTTAGCAGTAGTATACATTTAAAAATATTGTTTGCGGCATAAATGGTTTGTTTTTAAGTAGCAGTAGCAGTTTGCTAGCTTGTTAGTATCAGTTTATCTTGTTAACCACATTAACAGTTCATGTTTTTAGCAGAATTCAATGTTTCTCACCTCAACGGTAGCAGGAGAAGAAGTTAATTTGTTCATTAAGAGTTTGTTAGCGCACTGTTACCAGAAAATTAGCATCAAGTTAAGCAGATATATAATAAAGTGATGTTAACTCGTCATGAACTGAAACAGGAAGTCTGAGTGAGGAGATGTAACTGAGTAGCAATTCATTTGAATTCATTCAGCTACTCAACGCTAATAGTTTCGCTGTCTAGCTGCTGATAGATATTCGAGTTTAGCCTCCAGTCTAACATCCGCTTCAGGTTGAGTCTGAAGATTTGTAACCAAAAAGATTAAATCTTTCCAGAAGCCATTATCCCGATAACTCTGAAGATGTTTTTATTTTCTGTTTACCCGCCCAGCAACCTCGAGTCAATGATATGAAATAAATAACTCTCATGGACGGACGTAGAGAATAAAAAGACCTTCTGTTTCTTCTCCTCTCCTCGACTCGTGTACGAAAGGGAAATGGGTTTACTCGCGTTATTGTGATTGATTTTGAAACCCCGCTCGTTTCCCCTCAGCCGCGCGTCTCGGTTTCACGCCATTTTAAAGACAGACTGGTTCCACCTTTTTAAAATATGTGCCTGGAAGGAAAAAACACATGACCTAATGTGACTTTCATAGCACACTATTGAGTATTAAACATGAATGACGGCGACGTCACGTGGTTCGTGGTGTGGACTTACAATCTCAGCACTGAAAGTTTGAGCAAAAGTTTAAAAATAAATGGAGGGCATGCAGGAGCTCGTCAGGGGAGAGCACCGCATCCTGAGATCGCTTTGTGCTGAAGTGTAGGATTAAAACTTCATGACAAGTTAAATATTTACACGGAGGAAGAAGGAATCACTTCCGGAGAGTTTCTGCAGCCTGTAGCATCATCCGTATGTGTAATGGTGCGCATTATCTCAATGAAACGTCTTTATTATAATTTATTAATTTTCGGAAACACTTAAAGTACTAATTATTTACATTTCAGGTACATAAAAAAAAGAAATGCTGGAGTAGTGGTTAGCACATCGACCTCACAGCATGAAGGTCCTGGGTTCGAGCCTCGGCGAGGGTATTTCTATGTGCAGCTTGCATGTTCTCCCGGTGTCTGTGTGGGTTTGCTCTGGGTAATCTGGTTTCCTCCCACAGTCCAAAGACGTGCTTTAGGCTAATTGGCTGTTCCCGATTGCCCCTAGGTGCCGGTGTGAATGGGTCTGTATGTGTTGGCCCAGCGATGGTCTGGCGAGCTGTTCGGGGTGCTCCCAGCCCTTATCCAGAGTCACCTGAGACGGGCTCCAGCCTCCCAGCAACCCTAGTAGGAGTAAACGATTCAGACAATAAATGAATGAATAGATATCTACAGTATATAAAAATCATGGCGCCCCCTGGTGGTCCGGGGCCCTAAGTGACCGATTTTGCCACTTAGAAAAAAAAGTCTGTAACTGACATACATTTATCTACCTCTATATTTCCCTAATTGTCCGATAATGCCACATGTCAGACTTTAGGACTTAAACATGCTTAACAGCACATTCCCATGACTGCAGTAATGATATTCCGAGAGAAAGGTCGATGTTAGCAAGAGGGCTGGACTAATTAACCGAGAGGAAATTAATCCACAAACGAATTAACTCGCATGCAGCAGTCAGATACTCGTTTGCCCCTGGACCTCATTCTCTCATCAGCGCCTTGACATTTTCCCCTCAGCTGGCCCAGGACACCTCTACCTGACATTTCACGGTCCGATCCTCAGGTCTCCTCATTAAGGACATGTGACTCCTGCAGTCACTAACCTTTCTTTCCTGCTTCATTACTGCTGTGCGTTTCGTAATGACCGTCACCGTGGGTGATTTTTCCGAGCTGCAGTCTCACGACCATTAATGTTAAAAATTTTGTTTTGGTGAAATTTTCCAACATTTCTACCTTCTTTCATTTCTTTTCAGCTAGCATTATTGCTCATAGTAACATAGAGGGGAAAAAAGAAAGCGTGTAGCTAGCAAACAGGGCACGGAGGCTAATCAGAACTACCACTCACCCTTACTCACTCGCTCACTCACTCATTGCCGAACTGGCACTTCTGGGAGTCTTGGGTTCGAGTCCCGAGCTCGGTGACGGTGTTTCTGTGTGGAGTTTGCATGTTCTCCCCGTGCTTGTATGGGTTTCCTCCCGGTACTTTGGTTTCCTCCAACAGTTCAAAAACATGCACATTAGGCTAATTGGCTGTTCTTTGCCCCAGGTGAGAGAGAGTGTGTGAATGGTTGTGTGTGTGTTAGCCGTGGGATGATCTGGCAAACTCTTCAGGGTGTACCCCGCCTTCACCCAGTTTCGGCCGAGACAGGCTTCACCCTCCCTGCGACCCGAATAGGATTAAACTGTTCGGCAAATGAATCAATGAATGAACCGTTTTTGCGAGACATGGATAATTATTTAGATCTTGGACGGTGTTATTCTCTAAATCTCATTAATTCTCCGTATCATCCTCAATAATGGGTCATAATCCTGAGATCGTGCCATTCCTGTATTACAATGTACTGTACTGAATGTTTTTATTTTATACTCAGTGCTGCTAATCAGAACTTTACTTGGCGTGTAATCACTGAAACAGGAATCTGAAGTTGTCACGGAGATGGAGAACAATTAGACGTGAAAATCTCTTTGACCTTGTTTTGCATGACGATCCTCTTCATTTGGAATATTCGTGTATATATCAGAGCTCGGGTATTCTTCTCTCCAAAAACGAATCACTTTGTGAAATTTGTGAGACTCCCGCGTGAACTCCATTTCCATCGTTTCTCTTCAGAACAGCTGTTTATTAATATTCCGAACTCACGCTCAGGTTTTATTACGCCACAATGCCTGATTTCTTTTGTGGGACGGATAGAATGCCAACTCGTTCCTGCATCTGATTGCAATTACGCACTCTTTGTCTCTTTAATCAGCGTGTTTGTCGAGTTTGCATCTTCGCCCGATGCTTTAAAGCGTTACTCCCGCCGCGGAAGTGGACGTTCTTCTTACAGCGGGTTGAACTCGGGGTGGAAAGACACTCATCCTGAGATTTTTCTCACTGTGGCGTCTTCAGTAAATCAATGATAGATCCAAGGATTCTGCTCGCGGTTAAACATCCATCACTTTCGCAATTAGCTGAGACCTATTAAATTTTCATTACAGCAAGCTTGCGTGGCTGCAGGACTGCTATACTAATGCTAATGCTAATGCTAATACAGAACACCATCAGTGCAGCAAATCATATCGCTATGAAAGAACAACATACTCAACAAAAACGTAATGAACACTTTCTGGCCAATCAGAGTCCAGGCTGTGCTGTAGTATAAATTTAAAATGTGACAGTTTGCGCTTGTTTCTGTTCGCTGTACCTCTGTTACTTTTAGGATTTTAGATGTGGCGAAAGGCGGCACTTCGGCACAGTGGTTAGAACGTCTGACTCTCAGCAAGGAGGTCCTGAGTTTGAGTTTGAGTTCCTCTGTGAAGTTTGAATGCTCTCTCCGTACTTTCGTGGGTTTCCTACAGGTGCTCCGGTTTCCTCCCACAGTCCAAAGACATGCACATCGGACTAATTGGCTGTTCCAAATTGCCCCCAGGTATGAGTGTGACAGAATGGTTGTGTGTGTGTGTTGAGCTGTTCAGGGTGAACCCCGCCTTCTCCCAGAGTCGGTTAAGATAGGCTCCGGCCTTCCCTCGACCCTACTAGGATTAAGCAGTTCAGGAAATGAGTGAGTGAGTGAGAGATACGACGAGGTTGCAGTATGAGGTAGGAAAGCGTTCGGACACTTTGTTGTTACAGTATTTTACCTGTAAAATTGAGGAGTTACATCATTCTAATAGAGACGAGCATTAAAATGAAGCTGCGCAGGAACATACGAGTAAAGAGAAGTGTAGAGAAGGAAAAAACAGATTCTATTACATTTAAATTCTATTTAAATTCTTTTTTTTTACTTGTTTGTTTGTTTGATTGATTGTTCATCATTTCTACCAAGAATGTTCAGTTTTACATGTTTGTTTGTTTGTTTGTTTGTTTTTACTTCGGTGAAAGAGGTTATGTTTTTTTTTTAGCATGGGTTTATTTGTTTGTTTGTTTGTTTGTTTGTTTGTTTATCAGTTCCACCAAGGTGGTTAGGTTTTACACATTTGTTTTTTTGGTAGTTTGTTTGTTTGTTAGTAACTTTATATAAGTTATGAACAGATTTTGATTAATTTATTGGGGGGGGGGGTGTGGAGCACGGCCCAAGTAAGACTCCATTAGGTTTTGGTGCTGCTCCGGTTCAAATTCTGGATCCAGATTTTTTTCAAACATTCTTTAACATTGTGAGAATGTTTTTGTTGCATTACAGCAGCCCCAGCAGGAGGTGCTGTGTACTTTGTACGTTTTTATTATTTGGTGTGGTGGAGGTTTGCACTCTCCAACTGCTTCCTGTTTGTTTATTTATTATCAGGTTTTCTCATCGAGTTATTTTTGAATATACAAATTATATATATATTATTATATAAACTCTGGAATTCTACCAGAGGCGGGACATGGAAGACTTCGTTACATTTTTTGGCGATGCCTTTAAGTCTACATAGACAAATCTTCGTATGCAACTTTGTAACCATTTAATGCTAATGCTAATTGGGTCACTGATACTATGTACTGCTAATTACACCAGATCTTTCCAAAAATCTCCAGAATTTATATTTAAATGAACTTTATTTTTTTTAATACGCTTTTCTTCTGCGTGTGTAAATTTACACACCCTGGAACGCCGGAAGCTTCACTTCAAGTGTTCTTTTACTTCCCTTGTTGTTCTTTATATAAAGAAACCCTAAATAATTACAAACTTAAATCAGTATGTAAATCGGCAAATATGTTCCTATGTGTAGTTTTTGTGGATTTGTTAACTATTCAGCTCTTTTTTTTTTTTTTTTAAGCCCTCCTACTCAAAACAGTGAGCGGCCAGCACTGACGGACTTGACGTTCTACATGATCTACTAGTGGAATAGCCAGAGGCGTGGCTACAGGACCAGTGAAGCAGATAATGGCTCCGGGCTCCAAGTTCTGAGATGACACCCTGAAGGCCAACATGAAGTTCATGAAAATGACAAATGTACAAATAAATAAAATTATGTAACCCCTGTGGGCCTTTGCAGCACCAGTATGTGGGACTCCTGCACATTTATCTAGAATCGGTGGTGTTTTTGGAAGGAACAGAACATCCCAGTCTGGAAACTCGAAAATAAAGAAAGAAGTAGAAGAAGAGATAGAAGAGGAGGAGGAAAAGAGAAAGGAGGAATGTGGTTAGTCATGGAAATTGGTTCACTGTGAGCCACACAACACTTTTCCAGCCAATCAGTAAAAAGGTAGCATTGTTATGTATAGTACACACACACCCTGTTGCTGATTGGCTGGCAGGAAGATGGATTACTGTTGTTACAGATGTGAGCCCATGAATTTGGGGGAGGAGCTTTTAAAGGACTCTTTAAGTACATTTTCAGTTCAGTTATATTTATTCATTTATTCAGTGATCAGTAATCACGGACTTCCTCCTGAAGCAGGAGCGCAAGCGGATTCTGAACACACATAACTTTATACATACGTGAATATCTTATCGTCTTTTTGGAATTAAGTCTGAAGATATTAAAGTGACATTAGTGAGAAGATCTTGAGTTTTGTGATTTGTCGCATGTGGAGGAGGTGATACGGAGACTGAAGACGTGAAGAGGAGGAAAGGAGAACGTCGATGACATTTAAAAACTCATTCAGTGTGAAAATTGCTGTGAAGATTTCTCACTTTAATCGTACTGGAAGCTGGAAATGAATCCTAAAGAAAAGTCTTTAACCCTACATGTGTTTACAGTATAAACAAAACAGTACACTGGAGTTTAAATCGGAGCAGAGCTCTCACAGTAACACAACCTGTTTGTTTGTATGCTGGTATGAGACCAGTGATGAAACTCTGAATCTTTCTGTCCGTCGACTGGAGACTGGAGCGATAAATAGACAACACTTATTATTTCTAAACCCTTCATTTCAAACCTTCATTTCTTTTTATTCTGCTGCAGATTCTGTACTTTTACAGCATGTACAGGTCTGAGAACCTCCAGAATTTCCTGTGCGAGACATTGGAGCGCCACCATGTGGACAAGTCTCTGATTACACTTGTATCTTCATATGAAGAAGATGTTCCCTATGAAAGAGGATTTTATTTCTGCACTAATAAACACAAAGCAAAAATGAATGAATGTTTTATTAATAAATAAATATATATATATATATACTAGGCCGATACGGTGGCATGGTGGTTAGTACGCCTGCCTCACAGCCAAAAGGTCCTGGGTTCGAGTCCCGGGCTCAGCAAGGTCGTTTCTGTGTGGGTGTTCTCCTCATGCTTGCAAGGGTTTCCTCTGGGTGCTCGGGTTTCCTCCCACAGTCCGAATGCACATGACATGCACGTTAGGCTAATTGGCTTTTCCAAATTACCCCTAGGTGCAAATAAGAATGGGTGTGTGTGTGTGTGTGTGTGTGTGACTGGGTGTACCCCACCTTCTCCCAGAGTCGGCTGAGATATGCGGCAGTTATCTTGTGACCCTAAAAGGATTAATCAGTCCGGCAAATTAATTAATCATTCAATGTACCTTTATCATTAAAATTTATTTCAAATGTAAAATATAAACACAGGGCGGCACGGTGCCGTAGTGGTCAGCACGTCCGCCTCACAGCAAGAAGGTCCTGGGTTCGATTCTTTGGTTTCCTCCCACAGTCCAAAAACATGCACAGTAGGCTGATTGGCTGTTCCAAATCACCCCTAGGTGTGAGTGTGAG
>JAQMYF010000017.1:1543763-1562197 GCA_030014195.1 Neosilurus mollespiculum
TGTCAACTGAGGGAGTTTTTCCTTGCCACTGTCGCCGCGGGCTTGTTCATTAGGGATGTGTAGGGGTTGTAGAGAAAGATTTTTAGATTCCTCCCTAATTTAATTTTACTATGCAAAGCTGCTTTGTGACAATGTCAATTGTAAAAAGCGCCACACAAATAAAACTGACTTGACTTGACTTGACTTATGCATCATGATGCTGATTGGCTGTTATGAATTATAATGCTGATTGGCTGTTATGCATCATGATGCTGATTGGCTGTCATGCATCATGATGCTGATTGTCTGTTATGAATCATAATGCTGATTGGCTGTTATGCATCATGATGCTGATTGGCTATTATGAATCATGATGCTGACAGGTTGTTCACTCTTTAGCAAGAACTTGACCCTTGTGGAAATCCAGGAGTGTATACTAAAGAGTTTTTGTTTTTGAAAGTATTTAAGTCTGGAAATTTTTATCTATTTATTTATTTATTTTTGGGCTTAAAGTTTTACATCAATAATTAATATAATTAATTAATTATGAGCAAAAAAGAAACACAGCCCACAAACTTCTCACAGGGAGCTCTGTATTCACGCAGTGCTGAAATCTGTGTATTGTAGTTAATAAAGTTTACTAAATAAAGTGGATCCATGGCAACAATGATAGTTGAGAAGTAGATTGATGCTCAGGGCCGTGTTCTGACGGGTTTTCCCAGACCGCCCCACATGCACATGCAGTTGTTTCTCATTGTTTATTGCCTTTTGGAAGAGATTTTAGTTGCAGGCCGGGCATTTTTTTCCAACTGCACACCAGCGCTGCTCCTCACAGACTGCCAGATACGAGAACAGAACCATCTGCGTTTGATACGAAACAGATACAGTGAACGATCATTTGATGATGATGATGATGATGATGATGATGATGATGATGACGCCTTGAGACCACTTCTAAGGAGAGAAAAGTGTTTTTCTACTGTAGACTCATAAAATTTTGAGCGTTTAAGTGTTCTTCCCTCGGGGGATCCATGAATTCCTTTTTTCCCCCCCTCTGATTTTCTCCCAAATTTAGTCATGTCCAATTCCCACCCATTAGGCACTTCTTCCCTGTTACACAACAGCTACCAACCAAAGAGGGCAAAGGTCACCATGTCCTTAATCCAACCATATGATGCCAGCCAACTGCATTTTTGAAATGGTTTAACACACTCAGAGGAAAACACTAGCTGTTGTGACTAGCATCACGTTAGAGAGGGCGAGAGCATATGCCATCCCTCCATTAATCCTTTCCTCCCTAAGAGTTTGGCCAATGAGCTCTCATGCTCTCCCAGCTACAGCTACATCACTCCAGGATTCGAGCTCGTCAACTCTGGATGATGGAATGAATGATTTTCTATTGAGTCCAAAAACCCTGAATTTCCAAGCAGAGCCTTGTAATCCAAACCACCTTAGAACCTTTGATAAACCTTTGATAATCCCATAATGTATCTTTCTGTATGTGTTACCTGGATTAGTGTCTCGCTGGGTGACTTTTTACAGTATGTAGGACCTTCAACAATGGATTCCTATTGCAAGAAACACTTTCTTGGAAGCAAAGAAGAAGAAGAACTTTTAATTATTCACTGAACTCGAGGAATTCGTCCTTGATACTTGGCAAATTTCAAGTTCATGTTCAAATTTTCCAGTTGCCCCTATAGGTGATTTGTTTTCTTTGTGTAACACTACAGCAAAGTTCATCTGTTCTCAAAAATCAGAACAGTTTTTGGGTAGGGCGGCACGGTGACGCCGTGTTTAACACGTTGTTTAACACGTTGTCCCCTTGCTTGACTGGGTTTCCTTCGGGTACTCCGGTTTCCTCCCACAGTCCAAAAACCTGCACAGTAGGCTAATTGGGCGTTCCAAATCACCCCAGGTGTGAGCGTGAGTGTGAATGGTTGTGTGAGTGTTGCCCTGCGATGGACTGCCGAGCTGTCCAGGGTGTACCCCTCCCTCGCCCAGAGTCGGCTGAGATGGGCACCAACTTCCCCCGCACCCCTAACTAGGATTAAGTGGTTTAGAAAATGAATGAATGATTGAGTTCTTGGGTAGAACCTTTTAAGGTAGCCAAGAACCCATAATAATTCAACAAACACTGTTGAAAATGGAACAACACATTTCCAGAAAGCTCAAAGCCCTTGATGGTTCTTCAGTGGTCTCTAAAGGTTATAAGCAGAACCCCCTGCAACTAAATGCTTATTTACTGTAAATATTTGTGAGTAGAAAAACGAAACAGGTGGATCTTTTGTGACGACATTCTCAGATGAGTGCCGTTGCCGTTGCCGGTACACTCTTTGAAAGTTCAACCTTAAAGGTTCTTCAGCTGTCCCTCTAGTGGAACCTTTAATGGAACCTTTCATCCTACCATGACTAGGCATAACAGCTTCTAATTGTGTTGCAATTCCTTAAAGTATTCAGTTTTTGGAAGTTGGTATGTTCTGCAAAAACCTTATAAGAAAGTGCTCCCATGTGGAACTTTGAATTTTTAGGAAGACATAAACATTTAATACCCTTAAAGAACCCTTAAAGAACCCTTTTTCTTGAAGAATACAGCGCAAAACAACTGTAAAATATCTTCAATATCATCCATTCATTTATTCACCGAACCGCTTAATCCTATTATTGTCATTAGGAACCATTACATTATAGCCAATTCTGACTGAGGGCAGGGTACACCCTGAACAGCTCACTAGACCATCACCGAGCCAACACCCACACAACCATTCACACTCACACTCACACCTAGGAGCAATCTGGAACTGTCAGTTAGCCTTATGTGCATGTTTTTTGGACCGTGGGAGGAAACCAGAGTACCCAGATGAAACCCACACAAGCATGGAAAGAAAATGCTAACAACAGTGCCATCATCATCATCCTCAACCTCATCCTCATCATCATCGACATCCTCGTCTGACATGTCCACAGATTAGTGAGGTGAAGTGGAGCTCAGGGCCTAATGATCCCACCTGAGGCCGTCTTTCTCTCTCTCTCTCTCTCTCTCACCCACAGACACACACACACACACACTCACACACATACATGCCTGGGCCGGCGTCAGGTTCCCGGCCGTGTTAATGGAATGTGATGAGCGTCGCTCCCTGGAGGACGGCAGGGGCACTTAATTACAAGTGATAATGAGCGTGACAAAACGTGTCAGGGAAAGCGCTGAGTTCTCATCTCCATTAAACATCAGCGGAAGATGATCTCGACACGGCACACGCCATCCGTAAAGGGAATCGAGTCAGCGAGTCAGGAGAATTAGTGCCGTGGAAAAAGAATGACTCCTCTTTCTCCCAGCATGCCCCTTTCCCCCCTTTCATTCCTCCTTTTACTGCTTTTTGGCTCCGAATTGAGAAACAAAGTTAAGAGTAGATGCTTCAGATTCCTTTCCGTCCTGGATAAACACACGCCACAGCGCAGTTTACTCTGAACTGATTAAGACGTCTCGTACAGATTAAGTCCAATCAGGATGAAGGAACACAGGCGATGTTTTGCTTGAATAACGTTAGGAAAATCAGGTGACTAAAATCTATTTCATGTGAAGTTTTTTTTTTAATAAAGCACATTTAAAAAGCACAACAACCTCTGAGTCAGAGATTTACATTACTGCACTTTATATTGTTTCTATAGCAACAGTTTATTCACAGAGACTCCGATTTAAAAAAAAAGTGTTATTCAAAGGGTTCCTTAAACCCTCGTCACACTCCACCATGTTCCAAATATACAGCCTCAAACAATCCTGTGGCCGCAGTAAGAACTTGTACAATGTAGTAGGAGCGCAGTAGAAACCCTTAAGGGCGTGGTCTGGTCTAAATGGACGCAGAGAACATCATCAAGCTTGGTAGTGTGGGCATGGTTGGATCAGAACGCAGTAAGAACTTAATGAGAATGCAGTAACGATGGTGTTAATGTACTAATGACAGTGTTGACATAGTAATGGTACGTTGACACATTAATGACTGTGTTGCTGTAGTTACGACAGTGTTGATGTAGTAACTTCCGTATTGATGTAGTAACGATGGTGTTGATGTAGTAACGATGGTGTTGATGTAATAACTTCCGTATAGATGTAGTAACGATGGTGTTGATGTAGTAACTTCCGTATAGATGTAGTAACAATGGTGTTGATGTAGTAACGATGGTGTTGATGTAGTAACGACGGTGTTGATGTAGTAACGATGGTGTTGATGTAGTAACTTCCATATAGATGTAGTAACAATGGTGTTGATGTAGTAACGATGGTGTTGATGTAGTAACGATGGTGTTGATGTAGTAACGATGGTGTTGATGTAGTAACTTCCGTATAGATGTAGTAACAATGGTGTTGATGTAGTAACGATGCTGTTGATGTAGTAACGATGGTGTTGATGTAGTAACTTCCGTATAGATGTAGTAACGATGGTGTTGATGTAGTAACGACGGTGTTGATGTAGTAACTTCCGTATAGATGTAGTAACGATGGCGTTGATGTAGTAACGACTGTGTTGATGTAGTAACGACGGTGTTGATGTAGTAACTTCCGTATAGATGTAGTAACGATGGTGTTGATGTAGTAACGATGGTGTTGATGTAGTAACGTTAGTGTGGATTTTGTAACGACAATATTGATTTTGTAACGACCGTGTTGATGGAGTAACAGCGGCGTTGACATAGTAACAACAGTTTTGGCATAGTAATGGCAGTGTTGGGTAAGTAACGATGGTGTTGACGTAGTAACGATGGTGTTGACATATTAACGGCGGTGTTGACATAGTAATGGCAGTGTTGGGTTAGTAATGATGGTGTTGATGTAGTAACGACGGTGTTGATGTAGTACCGACCATGTTGATGTAGTAACAATGGTGTTGACATATTAACGGCGGTGTTGACATAGTAACTGCAGTGATGTAGTAACGACAGTGTTGCCACAGTAATGGCAGTGTTGGGTAATCAGCGATGGTGTTAAAATAGTACTGCCGGTGTTGGAATAGTAACGAGGGTGTTGTTCATGCTGTACTTGTCAGTTCGCAATGACAGATGTCTGGTGGACCTAATTCACAGCCGGAATACTACCAATTTCGGGATGAGTACAGTATAACTACCACACATATAACGGGTCTTCACCGGGTCTGAAACGGACAGCAACGCACATCCTCCGGGATTTCGTAAGAGTCTAGAGCAGCAACGGAGACGACTTCCACCACCGTTTCATTTTCTTTCACTGTCCATCAGACATCTGTTTGATATCTGGAAAGGCATGACTGCTAACTTGCCTATCAAATACGCACCAGTCCGTGCACAATTTATTGCCCCCACCATGACAACCAATCAGATTGTGCATACTGTCATTGTTATATAATAAAGAGTTTAACCCACGAGATACCCTGGGTTGCATTGTGTACATATTTCCACTCATTATAAACCGATGAGGACGTATGAGCCAGTCAGTAATAAGTGCTTAGGAAACATAATCCACATTTGAGACGCGCGCCGTGATCTCGTCGTCTGAAATCATTACAAAAACACATGAATCGAAGAAGTAAAGACCAACAAAACATTGTTTGCTTTGGGGGTTTTTAACATCCCCGCCGATGAGCCATAAAAGCCTAATGCACCACCGTAACGTAACAAAACAACGTAGACGACGCAAACATGCTCCATTTCATTTATTGTCTTTTTATTGATCATAGCGGCTTCCTCCCGCCAAGCCTCATGAGCGTTATCCAGCCCATGTGCTCATCTCCCACACTTAATGGATGGTAACAAATGGAGGGTTGCGACACCATTTTCGTCTGAATTGCGTCCGTGATGGAAAGTTAAACACGTGTTTCATTACACACGCATCATCGCCTCGTCGCCGGCTTTTACAGCCCCTTATATTTTACACTTTTATAACACCGACACCATCATTGCTTTGCTTTTCATTTTCACTTACGCGTGGACGCGTTCCCTGAGCCAGGAAGGATTTCTGCTTTATATCACTGTCAGAATTATTATTAAAATAAAATACACCTACACGCAGATCATAAAAGCAATAATTACTCTCATCGAACAGCTTCAGCAGCTTTTTGATTAATGACATCATATAAATCGCTGATTAGTCAATTCTGATTTTTACACTGGCAGAACCCTCAGGCTGAAGTATTGGCACCCTACAAAAGATTAAAACCCTTGGTGCTCTTTTAACACCACTTCCTGTTGACACCACAGCAATATTTATTTAATACCAAACTTCATCCTCATGCTTTTATCTGCTCCGTTCCTGCTTCCTACAGGATGATATATCAGCTCTTAGGGAGCCATCGTTCCTTCACCAGACTCAAGAAAACAGTTCCACTTATCATGGTACTGTACACACCCACAGGATCGACCAAAGAACCTCTTCTTAGTTCTTCACTTGGTAATTAAGGCTTCTTCCTCCTTCAGATTAAGAAGTACTTTGTTGTAGGGTTCCCTGGTTCTACCCATGACTTTCAAGGTGTGCACCAAAAGGATGATCTTCACTTTTCACCCTTGCAGACGGTTCCCTAATACTGTGTTATATAATTAAGGGTTCCTTCGCACTCACACTCATTTGCCAAAATGCTTAATCCTATTAGGGCCGCGTGGAGGCTGGAGCCTATCTTAGCCGACACCAGGTGAAGGCGGGGTACCCCCTGAACATCTTACCAGTCGATCACAGGGCAACACACACAGACACAACCATTCACACTCACACTTAGGGGTAATTTGGGCAAGTCAATCAGCCTAATGTGCATGTCTTCGGGCCGTGGAAGGAAACCAGAGTACCCAGAGGAAACCCATGCAAACTCCACACAGAAACACCCTAGAACTTGAACCCAGGACCTTCTTGCTGTGGGGTACCCGTAATGGTTCCTAATGTACTTAAATGGTTCTGCTTGATTGAGAAACACTCCGTTGTAAGGTTCTAAACACTACCTTTAAGGTTTTCTACCAGAGGAACCACCAAAGAACCTCCAAAGGTGTGAGAAAGCCGTGGTTCTCTGTCTTCAAACAGTTCTTTAATGATTTGTTTTTATAATATACAGTTCTTGATGCTCTAAAATGGTCCTACTTGATCGACACCGACTACTGATCACCGACTACTTGATCGACCGGTTCTACTGACTACCTTTAAGGTTTTCTACCAGAGGAACCACCAAAGCACCTCTAAGGGTTTGAGTAAACCATGGCCTTCGTTCTTCTCTCTTTCAAACAGTTCCTTAAGGATATGTTAATAATAAGGGTTCTTAATGTGCTAAAATGGTTCTGCTTGATTGAGAAGCACTTCATGATAAGGTTCTACACACTATCTTTAAGGTTAGCATCACAGGAACAACCAAGGAACCTCTATGAGTGTGTGTAAGACTTCTTCACCCTTAGGAGTGAGGTCTTCACCCTTTACTCTTTCAAATGTTTCTTTAATGGTTTGTTAGATAAATGAGGGTCGAATGAGAGAGAATGAGGACTGTCTTTATTCTTTGTAGGGTTCTCTAGAGAACCTGGAAAAATTTGGCCCAGAGGAAAATGGTTTTTTCAGGATTTGCAGCATAATTAATGGTTCTTTGGGGATGAAAATTGAGCAGCACTTTATTGTAAGGTTCTAGGTATGACCGTGCACTGAAGGACCAATCAAAAGAACCTGTAAGAAGAATGTGAGGCGTCTTTACCCAAAGTCAAAGTCTTCACACTTTTTTCAAGGGTTCAGTGTGCAATCAAGGGGTCTTTACTCCTGTTATATTGAAAAACACACTGATGTAGGGTTCTACATGGAACCGTTAGGGGTTCTGCCAAAGAACAACCAAATAACCTGCCTTGATTCTCGTTAAACGGGTTCATCAGACAGTAAAGATTTTTTGGCGGGGTTTTCTCGTACTGCCTGTAGAAGTAGTGGTGGCTCAATAAAGAAATCGTGGAAAGGATGAATATCCGGGATTTTCTTTCAGTAGTTCTGGAATTGACTGGATCTAAACGTACCAAGGTAAAAATTTCAGTCTGTTGAAATCCAGGAAAAACCCAGCGCTTCGTCTCAGCAGTGAACGAGAGGAAGAAGACGAGACTCCGACAGTAAGACACCTCAGTGTGTGACTGGCAGCTGAACAGATGCCATTTGACTTTTGGCATCGAGCGCTGCCTCGGGGGGGCAGGGGTGGGGGTTGGGGGTATCCGCGCTGCCAACACGCACTGTAGCAACGTTTGTTCTGTTGAACGGAGTAATTGCGAGTCAGTGGGAGAGCGGAGAGGAGCATCAGCGTGACACCACTCAGGGCTTTCTGGACAAATTGTTGCTTTAACAGATTTAACAGTTTCAGCAGTGCTCTGGGGCAGAACCTCCACCTCCCATCTGTCCCGTCCTCTCTACTGTCCCTCTCTTTCTCTTCTGTCCTCTCCCTTTGTCCTTTTCTTTCTCTCCTGTTCTCTCCACTGTCCTTTTCTTTCTCTTCTGTCCTTTACCCTGTCCTTTTCTTTCTTTTCTGTCCCCTCTACTGTCCTTATCTATCTTTTCTGTCCTCTCCCTTTGTCCTTTTCTTTCTCTCCTGTTCTCTCTATTGTCCTTTTCTTTCTCATGTTCTCTCTATTGTCCCTTTCTTTCTCTCCTGTTCTCTCTGTTGTCCTTTTCTTTCTCTTTTGTCCTCTACCCTGTCCTTTTCTTTTTCTCCTGTCCTTCCTTTTGTCCTCCTTCCTGTCCTCTCCTCTGTCTTCTACTCTCACCTTTGTCCTCTGATATTTTCTTCCCGTCCTCCCTTTTGTCCTCTTCCCTGCCCTTTCCTCTGTCTTCTCCTCTCACCTCTGTCCCGTCCTCTCCTTTTTTCCTCCGTCACTGTCCACTGTCCTCACCTATGTCCTCTGTCCCCTCATCACGCTGTTCTGTCCCTGTCCTCTCCTCTGTCCTCTATTCATTCTCTCTGCTCTCCTTTCTTCTGTCTTATCCTTTTTCCCCTGTTCTCCTTTCTCTTCTGTCCTCACATCTGTCCTCTCCGCCTTTCTTCCCTGTCCGCTCCGTCTCCCTCTGTCATGTCCCCTGTCTTCTCCTCTCTCCATCGTCTTGTCTCTCCTCCGTCTTCTCCCCTGTCTCGAGGCAGAAGGATGTTAGGTCTGGGGTGTCTCTGCCACACTGCGGGTGATGAAATTGAGGCGTGTGCTGGGGTAAGAGGAGCTCTATATTTGGAAATCTGAAGCAGATGGTCAAACGCCTGTGATCTGTGGTCTGCACCCCCTCTCCCCTTTTCCTTCTGATCTGTTAAATAAAAGGCAGCATGCAATGAAGAACAGTAGGGATGTAACCGGATCTAGAACCTTTATTTGGAATAAACATACTATGATCTTTAAAATGTGAAATGGATCTTTAAATGCTTTACAAGAGAGATAAATACTTGAACCTTTATAAAAAATTTAAGAATGCGCTTAAAGAGGGACAACAAAGGAACCTTTTATCTTTAGACTTGGGCAGCTCAGATGGTTCTCCATCCTGGACATGCAGTTCTTCATGGTACATGCCCAAACTGAGCCTGCCACTTTAAAGAACCCTTAAAGAACCCAGTGTGCTGAAGGTATAAGCTATCAAAGAAGTGTGGAGCAAGTTCCACATGATTGGTCACGGTGCTCTTCAAAACACCTAGAACCTGTCAGGAGTTTTAGATTTAGTTCTGGTTCTTTAAGGGTTCATTGTAAGACCAACAGTCCTTTTGCATCTCTCTATGGTTCTGATATGGCAAAAGAAACACTGTGTTGAAGGGTTCCGTTTAGAACCTCAGCCAGACGTTCAACACTGGAGTCCTTTGGAGTGAAGGGTAGAACCGTTCCAATGAGTTCTGACAGAAACTCCCATCATCACTCGCTTCTAATGAGCGCATTATCCTGGTCAGGGTCACGGCAGATCCAGCATTTAGCTCAAGAACACGGGGAACCGTGAGATGGGACCATTCCCTTGGATCACAGTTCTATGGTTCTAAGAACCGTTAATTACGCCAAGGACGTAGACCATAAACTGTAACGACGTACATGGGTCCCATGATCTCTGTGTGCTCGACGTGTTTAATGAATTCGTTATTTTACTGCTTAAGTAAACATGCCGGCTAAACAAAGCCAGCTCTCTGGTTACGCCGTGCTCGGTGCGCAGAAACGTGCTGCCCTGCGCATCGCTGTTTCACGGCAGGCTCTGGTGATCACGCTGCCGCTGGATCTTACAAAGCCGATCAGGTTTGCAGCCAAATCACCTTGAATAATTAACCGTCCCGTTGGGGCGAGCCTGATCGGATTTCACGGCCGATTCGGATTACACATACGCTATGTACACACACACACACACACACACACACAATACGTCCACATCTCGCTATGCTGTTGTGTTAGTTCTTTTGGGGAACTGTGTATCATGCACTATTATAGTTATCCTTAACGTCATCCACCAATATCAGCCACCAATCTGGCAAATCAGCCGCAGCCTGGAGGCAACTTAATCCCCAGGACTGGCACGGCTGGCGTAACACGGGTACGAAAATGAAATCGCGAGGTCAGGTTACACAATGCGTTACATCTCTGCTGGGAAGATGCTCACTCATGGTGTGCAATTTCACACCTGCCTCCCGCTTACACAGGACCTGTTTGTTTTCTAACAGCGAGCGGTGGAAAAAAGAACAATTTAGATGGACAGTGCTGAAGGCTGGTTCTATAAACCCGAATGCTGTATAATAATAAAATATTCATTTCTGCCGAGACGGCAGATTTAGGGCTCTTTTCAGGGTCAGGACTGAAACAGGGAGAAAACAAGCACCTTCAGTCTACAGTGCAGTCTCTACCCGCATCACAACTCTATCCTTCACACTTCAGAGTCATTTAGAAATGATATCCGACCCAAATCAAGGTCAAAGTTCAACAAGTAAAACTGATTAATCCTTATTAAAATAAATACTCCCACAGAGGTTCAAAACAACTTACTAAGCAATAGACTCATTCATTCATTTTCTGAGCCGCTTAATCCTAATCAGGGTCGCGGGGAGGCTGGCGCCCATCTCAGCCGAATCTGGGCGAGGGCGGGGTACACCCTGAACAGCTCATGAGGCCATTGCAGGGCAACACACACACAACCATTCACACTCACTCTCACACCTTGGGGCGATTTGGAGCAGCCAACTCTGCATGTTTTTGGACTGTAGAAGGAACCCGGAGTACCCAGAGGAAACCCACACCAGCACGGGGAGAACATGCCAACTCCACACAGAAACACCCCGAACCCGGGAATCGAACACAGGACCTTCTTGGTGTGCAACTCCTAAGCAATACATTGAATTTTTTATTCTTTCATTCGCAGAAGCTTATAAAGGTCGTATGCCTGTACAGTTTCATTTTTATATATATATACATTACTGATACTCACACTTGTTTGGTTGTTTTAAATTTATTTACTATAAATTAATATTTATTCTTTATTAATTTCTGTGGAGTAACTTTAACTAAAACATTTTTCTCTGGGGATTAACAGTTTTTCTGGTTTTGAATCTGATTTTATTGCTCTGATACCACAACAACAATCATCACCATTATTAATAAAATTATATGTATATATTTATACTTATACTTATATATTTATATTATATACATTTATTTTTTAAGGGGGGGTCGGGGACACTCGGGCATCTGGGAGGAGCTCGGAATAGACCCGCTGCACCTCCGCGTTGAGAGGAGCCAGTTGATGTGGCTCGGGCATCTGATTAGAATGCCTCCGGAACGCCTCCCTGGTGTGGTGTTTCAGGCGTGTCCGACCGGGAGGAGACCCCGGGGTCGACCCAGAACATGCTGGATGGACTACGTCTCTCGGCTGGTCTGGGAACGCCTCGGCGTCCCCCCGGAAGAGCTGGAGGAAGTGGCTGGGGAGAGGCACGTCTGGACCTCACTGCTTAGGCTGCTGCCCCCGCGACCCGACCCCGGAACAAGAGGAAGAAGATGATGATGCTGATGGTGATGAGTTTTTTTATGATTTTTTTTCTTTCAGCTTCTTCATCTTTCATCATTCATCTTCTCCAATGTAAACCAGGAGAAACAAACAAACAAAAAAATCTACAGTAAATAAATAAATGCACAAATAAACATTACATTAATAAATTAAAAAGCCACACAGCATGGACAATGTAGTAAATATTCCAAATATGGTTCTAATTACTTACGCGCTCGTCTTACGATATGTGCTATAGTGTTCGAATTAGGGAGACAATAAAACCTTCTCATTTGAAGGATTTATGAGATTGCTGGGGTTTGACAGATGAAGGTCAAAGGTCACTTAAGGTCAAAATGACTGTCACTCAAAGTCAAAAGTAATTGCCTTGTTTGAAAGTCCTTATATGGTTTCCTATTAGTGTTTCTATAGTAACTATAACATAACTCCTTGACCTCTGCCTTCACCTTTAACCTGGTGTTCCAAAATCAAATGATCTCTAGATTTCAGGTAGGGTCGTGTCCCCACCAAGTTTAGCTAAAATCTGTGCACGAGTGGGGTCACAATTTTGTTTACAATAAACAAACAGACAGACAGACGGTGCACAAACACAGGTGATTTCAACACCTCCTTACTACACAAGTTTTGTGGCAGATGTAGTAAAATTAATAATAATAATTATATAAATATAGATTTAGGCACCGCCCTTAAGCGGGGCTCCTGATAGATGTCTCTGTTAATAATTTAATAAGTTAATAATTATCCGTACAATGAGTTCATGTTCCGTTGAGCTTATGATTCCTGCGTCCGCTTTAGAAACATGCATTTACCTGCAAGTTTTGCAAAATTGCTTCACACAGTAACAAGCAGAAGAATAAAATGAAGCAAATTATTCTAACACCTTAATAACACTAAATAAATAAACATTAGGGCGTCACGGTGACGTAGTGGTTAGCTCGTCCACCTCACAGCAATTCTCTGGCTCGGGCCGTTTCTGTGTGGAGTTTACAAGTTCTCTCTGTGCTTGCATGGGTTTCCTCCGGGTACTCCAGTTTCCTCCCACAGTCCAGAAACATGCACAGTTGGCTTATTGGCTGTTCCAGATCACCCCTAGGTGTGAGTGTGACTGTGAATGGTTGTGTGTGTGTGTGTGTGTGTGTGTGTTAGCTCTGCGAGCTGTTCAGGGTGTAACCCGCCTTCGCCCAGAGTTGACTGAGATGGGCGCCAGCCTCCCCGCGACCCTAATTAGGATTCAGAGGCTCAATCTTGGTTGAGATTCAGAATGAGAAATGTTTGTTAGGAGTGCATTCCTGAAAGCATGTGTGTGTGTGCGTGTGTGTGTGTGTGTGTGTGTGTGTGTGTGTGTTATACCTGACATCAGCCATCAGGCTCAGGTTTATAGCTTCTCCAACTTTTGCTAACAGGACACCTGATCCGTCCTGGCATGAGCTGAAGCTGCTCGTGAGTGCTGGTACATGTTTAATGCGACAGCGTGTACTTGTCCTGTTACATCCATTCCAGCAGCGTCCTGATACATATCACTAAACGCCTGGCTGCATAAACAGACACACCGACCCGCCTCACTGCTGGAGCAGGTTTCTAAGAGTCCTAACAGGAAAGAACCAGCTCTGAATAGAAGGAGGATTTACTCACAGACGTGTCTTCATCAGATCATGATGAGAGATCGTATCGGTGTGAGACAGCGACACGCGGAGAACGATGCCTGCTGTTTAAATGAAACGTCAACAGGAGGAATTCTTGAACTGGAACTTATCCATGTGTGGAGAAAACAGATTTCTGTTTCAGTTTGTTGTTTGTATTAAATGTTGGACAACTCTTGAAGTTTCAGGGGTTTCACTGGGACACAAGTTATTATTCATTTAATTATAATCCGCTCATACATACAGGTGTAGTGATAACCATGGCAACCTCACAGCAACGAGGTCCCGGCTTCGGCAAGGGTGTTTCTGTGTGGAGTTGGCATGTTCTACCTGTGCTTGCATGGGTTTTCTCCGGGTACTCCGGTTTCCTCCTACAGTACAAAGACATGCAAGTTAGGCTAATTGGCTGTTCCAAATCGCCCCGAGGTGTGAGTGTGGGTGTGAGTGGTTGTGTGTGTGAGTGTTGGCCCTGCAATGGACTGGTGAGCTGTTCAGGGTGTACCCCGCCCTCCCCCAGAGTCGGCTGAGATAGGCTCCAGCCTCCCCACGAACCTAATAGGCTTAAGCGGTTCGGCAAATGAGTGAGAGAGTGAGTTTGTCATGTTGAGAAATTGGGAACTCCGTCCTCCTCCCATTAATGTGAATTAAAAGTATTTTAGCTCATATACTGTAAGTACATGGAGAGCATCCACCATTCAAATCCCTGTGAGTGACCTGTACCTATACACTGCCTGGGCCCCCAAAAAAAAGTCCCACACTGTAATATTTTCATGGAGAGCATTTATCCTAGATCACGGCATGTAATCTCTATGGCGTTGCTGCTCCAGTTGGTCCGGTCGAGGCTCAGCAACATTAATGTGGCAATAAAATGAAGTCGGCTGATGATCTGAATGTAGTGAATGAGCAGGTTATCACATCAATGCACTTTTTCTTCCCTGATGACACGGATATAAAACGGGGACTCGAATAATGAGCGAGTGGTTCAGGGAGCACGAGGAATCATTTTCACATGTGTATCGACACCCTGGAGTCCCGACCTGAACCCTATTGAAAGTTTTCGGGATGTGCCGGAGAAGACTTTATGGAGGGGTTTGGTTTTACCCTCATCGATTCAAGACGTCGGGGACTTAAGTTTGTAGAAACAATGGCATGGCGATTGCGTGCTGAGATCAAGGCTAAAGGTTCACTGTAGAAACATTAATATATTTGATAATATAGTTATAGGACTCACAGAAATATCTACAAAGCCGGAATTTCAGGCGAGTCGACATGAAGTCATCGAACCGCTACAGCTCTGCCGAAACTGAAAAGGAGCGAGAAACTGTCATACAATTCATCATCCACATCTTCAAAAAGACGCATCTGACATTAACAGACTTCTGGTCATTCATCAGCAGCGACATCAAGGAGCATCACGCGCATGACACTCCTGAGCTAAGCTAATTTCCTGTCTTTAGAAGAATAACATCTGAGGCTTTAAACAGGCAAAGTGACAAAATACATTTTCATTCCACGCAGGGACACAAACTGGATTTCAGTACAGTGCAAAGGTTTGTGCCCCCCTTACACCAACGTGATAACACGCAGGTTCCGTTTTTCAGACGTTTCTTAATTATTAACATCAAACAAGGAGAAATCACAGGAGCAGAAACAGGAAGTGAAACATGTGACTGAACAGAGACAGAGAGACGCAGAGACAAACTGTAGCGTGACTAAGGGGGTGAAAACTTATAAGCACACTAATAAGCCGCCCTCCTGAGTGAGACACGCTGCTGTAATATTATGCAGTAGCGTAACTTTGGTTATAAAACACACTTCTGTAAACATACAACAGTGTTTTGAAGATAAACTGATGACAGGACGGTTACATACTACTGCACTCCGCTTTACTTCTCTCACTCACCTACTTGCCGAACACCGCTTAATCCTAATTAGGGTTGCGGGGAGGCTGACGCCCATCTCGGCCGACTCTGAGTGAGGACGGGGTACACCCTGAACAGTTTACCAGGCCACTGCAGGGCCTACACGCGCATACAGCCATTCACACTCACACTCACACTCACACCTAGGGGTGATTTGGAACAGCCAGTCAGCCTACTGTGCATGTTCTTGGATTGTGGGAGGAAACTGGAGTACCCAGAGGAAACCTACGCAAGTACGGGGAGAACATGCATACTCCACACACAAACACCCTCACAGAGCCCGGGACTCGAACCCAGGACCTTCTTGCTGTGATGAGGAGGACATGTTAACCACTGTGCCCTATTATATAAATGTACTAACGGGTGGCACAGTGGCGCAGCGGTTAGCACGTCCACCTCACAGCAAGAAGGTCCCGGTTTCGATTCCAGAGCTCCGGCATTTCTGTGGTGAGTTTGCATGTTCTCCCCGTGCTTGTGTGGGTTTCCTCCGGGTACTCCGGTCTCCTCCCACAGTCCAAAAACATGTACAGTAGGCTGATTGGCTGTTCCAAATCACCCCTAGGTGTGAGTGTGTGTGTGTGTGTGTGTGTGAATGGTTGTGTGTGTGTTGGCCCTGCGATGGCCTGGTGAGCTATACAGCCTCGCCCAGAGTCGGCTGAGATGGGCGCCAGCCTCCCTGCGACCCTAATTAGGATTAAGCGGCTTAGAAAATAAATGGATTGATGGATGAATATTCTGAAAACTCATATTTAAATAATGATCAGTCTTCTAAATTAATATTTTGTATAATTTCCTTTTTTTTTTTTTTCTTAATGAATCTCAAACTTCTTTCGAGAATTTCCCTGAACAGATGCTGGGGAAACATCCGGAATAGTGTGTTTGAATCCCATCCAGGAAGCAGCACCGGTTATTAATATCCCACGATTCCATTCTCATGGTGATGAATAAGCCCATCAGAAATGAAAATCAGCGCGGCGTTCAGCGTTTAGTTCTACACATGAACCTTTTGTCTCTGGACTCTTGCGTGAGGTAAACACTGAGCCTGGGGGAGGCGGAACCCAAAGCGAGGTTGTCAGAAATGTCAAAACAGTCACAGAGACAACATCGCGCAACAACAGGAACAAGGCTTCCCCTCAAACGTAAGCCGGCTTCCTGATGTTCTAGTGTTTCCTGTTCCTCCACGCTGAGATTCTCAGGAGCGGCGCTGGGGAACATGGCAACAGGGAGGGTGCAAGTGTGTGTGTGTGTGTGTGTGTGTGTGTTTGTGTGTGTGCACTAAGGTTCATCAAATTCATTAGAACAAGGCCAAAATCCAGCACGAGTCCATCATCAACTCGTGACACAAACACGAGATGAGGGTCCAAGTGCAAGGGCGCGACTAATGTGAAACGGAACCGCAGGTTTTTTGGGTTTTTTTGTTTGTTTGTTTTTGGGGTGGGGGAGGGGGGTTAAAAAGCTAATTGAGCAGAACGATGGCTTTTAAGCTCTTTTATGAAATCCGATGATGTCCAGGGAAACCAGAAGGCCCTGCTGACTGATCTCATTAAACAGTTTTCCAGCTCTTATCATTATAATAACACACTGAGAAAGAAAATGGAAAAAAAAAGAAGAAACAAAAAAGTCCCTGATGAAGGTTTTTCTCTTAAAACGAGTGAGGGAGGAGCGACTGAGCAGAGACGAGGGCAGTCCGTGCAAAAGTGGCGCAAAGTTCACACTTCAGTAAGCGAGTGAAACGTTCATGTGAGAGTCATGGAGAAAGTTGAACTTTAACCTCTACTTTTTTTTTTTTTTGTCCCGTGTCATCGTCAGTGTATTGTCGAACAGCGTGAGGGTCCGGTTTCACCTCTGCAGGATGAGATGATGGAAATCCAACACTCTGCGTGTTTCTTGGAGCAGGAACAGTGAGCTAAAGTAGGAAGTAAATAAAGTACACAGTTACGGAGGATTCGCTGGTCAGCACCAACTCACAAACCCACAGAACAAGCGCTAACGAACACAACACACGGCGCTCATCGAGTTTATCAGCACCCCCATTCGGGCCTTTTAATTCATTAAGGAGCGGGCTGAGGCGTGCGTGACGCGGTAATCAGGTGTGCGTTTGTTTGCTCAGGCCCTGCGAGGCCTTTTTATCAGACGTCTGCTCTTTCTCGCCAAATCCACTCCGTCTGGATGGATGAAAGTGGTCACTTGCCAGGAAACGCCCGCTCGGCTGTTGAAAGCCGCCAGCCCTGACTTGGCACTCGGGCCCTGGGCCTCATTTAGCAGCTGGCACAGCGGCTCAGATAATAAATCCCTCCTCTGGGGTCTAATGGAGGTGTTATAATTGGCAGAAACGATGCTGATGCTCTCACACACACGAAAACACTTTAATAACAAGTTCTACTCTTTAAAGGTTCTTCATCTCCTATTCTCATAAAACTCTTTATACTTTTATTACAGTGAACTCATTTCAAAATATTAATTCATTCATTCATTCATTTTCTAATTAATCCTAATTAGGGCTAATTAGGGGAGGATGGCGCCTATCTCAGTCGACTCTGGGCGAAGGCGGGGTACACTGTGAACAGCCAGGCCATCGCAGGGCCAACACACACAACCATTCACACGCACACTTACACCTAGGGGTGATCTGGAAAGGCCAACTGTGCATGTGTTTGGACCATGGGAGGAAACCGGAGAACCTGGAGGAAACCCACGCAAGGGAGACCATGCAAACTCCACACAGAAACGTCACGAGCTGTAAAATCAAACCCAGGATGTTCTTGCTGTGAGGCGGACGTGCTAATCACTGCGCCACCCACAATGTAATATTTCATACACATTTATACTGTATACACACACACACACACACACACACACACACACACACACACATATATATATATATATATATATATATATATAAAAAAACAAAACTGAGAG
>JAQMYF010000017.1:1588540-1601040 GCA_030014195.1 Neosilurus mollespiculum
GAGAGAGAGAGAGAGAGAGAGAGAGAGAGAGAGAGAAAGAGAGACAGAGAGAGAGAGAGAGAGAGAGAGAGAGAGAGTGAGAGAGAGACAGACAGACAGACAGAGAGAGAGAGAGAGATGCCCAGAAGCAAATCTCCTGTCCGGTTGCGAAATCAGGAAGCAACAAGTCTCTCAAGATCAATGAGTGTAGCCGCGAGCAGGAAGGGGAGGAGCTAAAGGCTGCCCAATGACAGCGAGGCCTCGGGGAGCACTGACTGACGCAAACCAGGAAGCCACCTGATGTGACTGGGGTCAGATAAATGCAGCAACGGCAGCCGCGGAAGAACAGGTGCTTCCTCCGAGCCCCGCTGCCTGTTTCGGCCATGACAGACCCAGTTTTTCCCAGCAGCCCCCCACCCCCAACCCCCAAAGCACACACACACACACACACACACACACACACATACACACACATACACACACTTGCCTTCTGTAAGTTTGTGTGTGTGTGTGTGTGTGCTTTGACGGAGCAGCATCCTCAGGCAGGGCGAAACGAAGGCCAGGGCTGGCACGCAGGCCAGGAAACTGCCGACGTACTGTTACCTCGAACTGTTTTTGTTTTCGTTCTCCAGCATTCTGTTTCCTCGTTCAACACATGCTAAAATAACAGGTTCAGCACCCTGATCGTGATCCTGACGAAAAAACTAGTAGGCCTTTCTGAGCTCTGTGCTCTGGCGTGCACTGCGAGAATCACGTTACAGTGGATAGAGGTTACGCAGTGGAACACGACGGAGCGTCAATACGTGCCGAACGCATCGCAGGATAAAACAATAGGATGATGAGAGTGGAGGATGTGTGTGTGTGTGTGTGTGTGTGTGTGTGTGTGTGTGTCAGGGTGGAGGAAAGGTATTTCTCGGAGTCACCGCAGGGGGAGGCACGTATACAGCCCCTGCTCGGTTTTACACATACATTTGGAACTCATTAAACTCCTGACCTGAGAGCCAAACATTTGAAGTTGCAAACGAAGTGTCTTGGTTTGTGTGTGTGTGTCTGTGTGTCGTATCATGTTTTAGAGATATTTTATTGTTTGTTTAAAAATGGGTCCATGCAGTCAATGCCAGGTGTGAAATAATTACGCAAGGAAGGAGGGTGCCAATACTTTCCGGTTGTGCTCCAGGGGTATAATGACGCTGTAAATCATTTCAAATCCCGGCCAATTCCGGCTTTCAACAATCTCAAACATGATTGGTCAGAGGTGCAGCTGCAAACCGCTGAGACATGTAACAATGCTCTCATTCGCATGTGTTGTCGTTTCTATGGTAACAACTGAAGCTCTGATAAGTTTATGGTCTGTAGTTTATGCTGTGTAACTTTTATTAACTGGAGGTGAGGGAATGTGTTTTTATAGCTGCTATATCGTAAGTGAGAACAAGAACTGGCGTAGGGTTTTGTGCGGTATGCTTAAACGTAACTTTAATTGGATAAAAAGTATGATGAGTCATAATAATGATAATTTGCTATGATATAAGTGGAATACAACACATCACATGTACTGCTGTAGGTAAATAATGAACTTTATGATGATGGTGATGATGATGACGAACATTTCGTAACAGCCTTAAGGAGGCAACGCAGCGTTTAAACCTCTTCAGCTATTCAAGGCGACATAGAGCTGAAAAAAATTCTCCTTAATGATACAGTGCCAGTCGTGGCTGTAATTCGGTGGTGGTTATGGGGAGAAGAGTTAGCGCTGCCCTTTGGTTTGTTTCCAGAGGCTCGTAAACAGTGTGAACCTTCCCCTGTCCGATCGGCTGATTCCTCGTTCGCACCACTCGGGTAATGCATCTCTGGGATTGTTTTGAGCTGTCCAGCGAGGAAGGAAGCCAGTGTGAGAAAGTGCCTGTTTTTTTGGAGCATACAGGAATTGGCCTCATCGCGCACGGTTCCTCTTTTCGCCAGGCGAAACAATGCAGTGGCGTCACACCCCTCCACTGGAGCTCGGCTTTTCACATGGAAAAATGTTCCCAGAATTCCGCTCCCAGGCTCAAAGGTAAGACTGGGAATGGAGGGAGGGAGTGAAAGAGAGGGTTGAGGGTTTGAAGAGTAAGGGAACTGAACCCTGATCACATGATTCAAGGAGTCCGCGTAACTATGGAAACACACCTCCGTTTTCAAAACGGCCAGGAAAAGGTACTCGAATGGGCCTGGAAACTCTACTCCAGCTAGGCACGACAGTTCATTGTTAGGAATCATGTAAAAAAAAAAAACCTGGGAGCACAGCAAAGAGGGAGAGGATTACAAGTTATTAAATTCGTACGCCCACTAAATTTAAATTTAAAATTATAAAATATATTTTATTTAAAGTATCTGTATAATTGTTCGTGTATGTGTTTGTAATAGACTGGTGAGCTGTCCGGGGTGTAGCCTACTTCTCACCCAAACTTAGCTGGGTTTGGCTCCAGCTTGCCCTGTGATAGGTAAGCAGTATAGAAAATGGAGGGATGCATGATGGTGATTGGTCACTGGGAATAATGGTACTCTCTGATTGGTTAATGGGAGTAATCATGATCTGTGAGTGGCCATTGGAAATAATGGTGATCAGTGATCGGTGTATGGGAGTAACAGTGATTGGTCAGTGGGAATAAATGTATTTGATCATTAAGAATAATGGTGATCTGTGATTGGTTACTGGGAATATAGGTGATTAGAGACTGGTCACAGGTAATAAGGGTAACTGGTAATTCGGTATGATGATGATCAGTACCTGGTCACTGGAAATAAGTGAAATTGCTTATCAGGAATGATAGCGATCAGTGATTGGACACTGAGAATAATGATGATCAGTCCCTCGAAATGAGGATAATTGGTTATTGGGAATAATGGTGATCAGGGATTTGTCCCTTAAAATAAAGGTGATCAGTAATTGGTCACTGGAAATAAGTGCAATTAGTTATTGGGAATAATGGTGATCAGTGATTGCTTGCTGGGAATAATGGTGATCAGGGATTGGTCACTACAAATTAGGGTAACTGGTAATTGAAAATGATCTTGATCGGTGATTGGTTGGGATTGGGAATAAGGATAATCGGTTATTGGGAATTATGGTGATCGGTGATTGAGCACTGGAAATAACAGTGATCAGTGATTGGTCTCTGGAAATAACAGTGATCAGTGATTGGTCTCTGGGAATAACAGTGATCAGTGATTGGTCTCTGGGAGTAACAGTAATCAGAGACTGGTCTCTGGGAATAACAGTGATCAGTGATTGGTCTCTGGGAGTAACAGTGATCAGAGATTGGTCTCTGGGAATAACAGTGATCAGTGATTGGTCTCTGGGAATAACAGTGATCAGTAATTGGTCTCTGGGAATAACAGTGATCAGTGATTGGTCACTGGGAGAAACAGTGATCAGTGATTGGTCTCTGGGAGTAACAGTAATCAGAGACTGGTCTCTGGGAATAACAGTGATCAGTAATTGGTCTCTGGGAATAACAGTGATCAGTGATTGGTCACTGGGAGAAACAGTGATCAGTGATTGGTCACTGGGAGTAACAGTGATTAGTGATTGGTCTCTGGGAATAACAGTGATCAGAGATTGGTCTCTGGGAATAACAGTGATCAGTTATTGGTCTCTGGGAATAACAGTGATCAGTTATTGGTCACTGGGAATAACAGTGATCAGTGATTGGTCACTGGGAATAACAGTGATCAGTGATTGGTCACTGGGAGTAACAGTGATCAGTGATTGGTCACTGGGAATAACAGTGATCAGTGATTTGTCCCTCAAAATAATGGTGATCAGTAATTGGTCCCTGGAAATAAGTGGAAGTGTAATTGGGAATAATGGTGATCAGTGATTGCTTGCTGGGAATAATGGTGTTCAGTGACTGGTCTCTTGAAATAAGGGTAATTGGTAATTCAGAATGATCTTGATCTGTGATTGGTTGCTGGGATTAATGGTGTCCAGTGATTGGTTCCTGGAAATAAGGGTGGTCAGGGATTGGTCGCTGGAAATAAGGGTAATTGGAAATGACGGTAATCAGTGATATTTTTTTTTTGTTAACACTTATTTTGGATCTTCATTATTAGTAGTCTGTTCATGAAACAGCAATAGAGGTTTCCAGGGTAACAGATGGTTAAACCAGCGTTTTATAGAAATCCTGTGTAATAGGAGAGACGTATTAGTGATGGTGGGTGATGTTAGTATAAAGGATTCTAGATGGCTGGGTCCTGATGAAGAAGAAGCAGTGCTACAGTACACTGGGGCGGTGGGACAGATGCCGACAGCCCCTGATCTCTGACCAACATGTGCTAACGTCAGGACACCAATCATGTTCGGTGAAGTTTATGGGATGTAATGCAGGTTCTATTTTATATGGTATTACCAGAATGAGTAATGACCTGCTGCGGGAGTTTTTTGGTTGTTTTGCATCTGCAGTCCATTTAAAATGGACCTCCAGTTACATTAGCATCCACTGGTGTTTTATAGAAAGCTTTCTTGCTGTTAATAAGTTCAGGCAAATTTTCTTCCAGTGTTCTGGTTAATTAGCCAGATTTGTTCAGGCGAGTCACCAATGAGAAAATCAATACTAATTCATCAAACATCATATCAATCACTGGCTCGGGGCCTCTGGAGTAAGGTTACATTCGGGTCGGCAACACAATGCACCCTGCGCTGGCGTGAGTGCAAAACACATTTACTGTTTATAAAAAAAAAAAATGAATGAAAGAAGGAACTAACTTCAGCATGGCTGTAAAAGCCTGGAATGGCTGGATTGTGGCAAATATAAAAACGTCTGTGTGTGAGCAAACCTGTGTAGCTTTATGTCCACCAGAAGAGCTGGTCAACACCCTTCAGATTAGCGCCAATGAGAAAACGAGCTGGGAAATAATGAAATCATGCGGCCATCTGTCCGGCATCCGCATCGGTCCTGCAGCAATCATAACGAGGGGCTGCACGTCCTGATGGATGAAGTCATGCTAAGCTAACCAAGCCAGCGCAGACCCTGGTGGAGCCGAAATTTAAATTGATCAACTAGAGGATGAGTGTGATGGGACAAAACCATTACCTAGCTGCCACATTAATCAGGTAACAGTTTACAGGTCGGGAACCCGGCACCAAACTCTGACCCGGTTGTCCGTATGGTGCTTAATGTGGAGTTTATGGAAGGAGTCTCCCAGGATATCCAAGAGAACCCAGATAAAACTCACGCAAACACGGGAGGAACATGAAAACTCCACATAGAATCTCCCTGCTGAGCCCGGGACCTTCTTGCTGTGAAGCACTCGTGATAACCACTACGCCGCCGTTCCACCCTCGCGCTACAACAGTCAGAGGTATAGATATGACTTTAAGTAAATGGGGAGGCGGGGGGCGGGGGGGGCGGGTTTGAGGAAACGACAAATAAGGGTTTTGAGATGCACCCGTGCAACACAGTGGAGCCGTGGTTAGCACATCTGCCTCACCGCAAGAAGGTCCCGGGTTCAATTCCTGTCCCTTTGTCTCTTTGTCACAGTGTCCCACCGGTGTGTCACATGACCAAAACACAGTGATCATCACCTACTGATTGCTCCACACCCACTTTGATGATGTCACAGAGAGGGGCGCTACCATCCCAGGACAGAGGTTTACGCTTCTTGGTTGTTCTTGGGGTTTTTTTGCAGAAAATGTGAGATAAGTTTGCTGTAGCCTAGAAAAATTAAAAACAAAAGAAAACCCCGCCTCTCTGTGAGAAGTTTTTCCCAGTTGCACGGTTTGTTCCCGTCAATCATTTCTAACGCTAATGCTTGTTTGATGGTCCTTGTTTGATCATCGCAAATGACCACCACGATCATTTATTATTTCAAGAAAAATATTTTGCGTAAGTGTTTTTGCATGTTAAATAATGTAACAGCATCAATGTGGCACCAATCAGCGCCTTTTTAAGTCCGAAAATGAAAAACACAACCCTATAGTCTTGGTCTTCACTCATCCTTTGGTGAGTGAGTACAACTGCATCTCTGGGGACTAGGGGTTCTTTCAGTCCCGTTCACCAGCCTACTGTAAATACACAGTAATGTGCCATCACTGGAGGCATCAAGATGCAAAAAAAAACAGACACCAAATTCCAGCTTATGGTGTAAACCCCTGTTTAGATAGATGTCCATCATGGGTCCCCTCAGGAACCCTTTTCTACCAGGTCATCATTGTCTCCTCCCATCCCCACAACTGAGGGCCAGGGGTCATGGTAGTCCATAACTCTCTTTGGGATTGAGTTAAGGCAGTGGGTCATTCACACCTAGTGGAAATTTGGAATATCCAATTAGCCTAATGTGGGGCAGCACGGTGGTGTAGTGATTAGCACGCCTAGCAGGAAGGGCCCGGGCTCAAGTCCCCGGCTCGGGCGAAGCCATTTCTGTGTGGAGTTTGTATGTTCTCCCAATGCTCGCATGGGTTTCCTCCTGGTACTCCGGTTTCCTCCTACATTCCAAAGACATTCACTTTAAGCTAACTGGCTGTTCCAATTTGCCCCCTATTGTGTGTGTGTGTGTGTGTGTTGGCCCTGCAATGGACTGGCGAGTTGTTCAGAGTGTACCCCGCCTTTGCACAGAAGTAGGCTCTAGCAGAGAAGGTTCCAAAATGATTCTTTGGATGCTTAAAGGTTCTACGCTTCCTAAAGATCTACTTGCATCTCATCTGTTAAGAAAACACTCTATTGTAGGGTTCTGGATAGAACCCTTAAGGGTTCTTTGGTTGTCTCACTAAGAGAATTCCTAAAAGGTCTATGTGGAACCATACAACAGACTGATGGATTTAGGATTTCTAAGCTTCCTCAAGTTCTACCCAGAACCTTCTGTGGGCAAGAAATCGGGTTTAAAATAACAACTGAAGAACCCTGAAGGGTTTTAGATTTCATAAATGTTTATTAAGCTCTATCTCTCTATATAGGTTTAAATCGCTTTCGCAAACATCTCTATCCACCACTGGAAGAAACTCCACCCCCGACACTGAGAGAACCAATGAGTGGCATGGTCATTAGGATATAAAAGCGATGCCTGTCTCCTGAGCGGTTCAGTGACAAGGTACGCCACTATCTTCATCACAGTTTTGAGCCGTGGTTGGTGTGTACAGCCCTTCGTAGCCAGGAGTCCATGACAGCTAATTGGCCAAGCTCTCAGAAAGGGAGGGAGGAATTGTATACTTCCTCTTCCCTGTCAATCTTCATCACCATCATCATCATCTTCTTCTTCTTCCGCTTGATCCAGGGTCAAGTCGCAGTCTAAGCAGTGAGGTCCAGACGTCCCTCTCCACAGCCACTTCCTCCAGCTCTTCCGGGGGAACACTGAGACGTTCCCAGACCAGCCGAGAGACATAGTCCCTCCAGCATGTTCTGGGTCGACCCCGGGGTCTCTTCCCGGTTTAACATGCACCTCAACAGGGAGGCGTTCAGGAAGAATGCACCAGCCACCTCAACTGGCTACTCTGCAGTTTGAAAAAATTCCTTGGAGGAAGCACGTGCTCGCCTTCGCCCTCTCTGATTGGTAGGTCATGTGATAGGGGAGTACTCATGGATGAATGGCAACTGGCTACGACAAAATTAGGAAGAAAATCGAGGGTCGGGTTGTGGGGGGATAAATAAATCTTAACTGTGAATAAACTGAAGGGCTAAATCTTAGTAAAGGAGTAAAAAAAAAAAAAAGTCTTGTTTCGAGTACATACCACGAAAGCAGAACCCGTAACATAGAAATAAGTCATCAAAACCCGCCCTGTTAACAGAACTGAACAGAACATGTCTGCGGAGGGGTTATAAAGTGGATTTACTGTATGTTGAAATGTGTGAATCAGATGACGGGCCGAGTGCCAGATCGTTCTCCAGGGTTCTGGCCAGCAAATAATGGATATAATCCCAAAATTCATTACGCCCCATGCATAGACGTTTACACAGCCAGCCAGAAAGCACCATATGTTTGCTGTGTTTGGAAAGGCTTTGTGTGTGTGTGTGTGTGTGTGTGTGTGTGTGTGTAATGATAGTGATGTTCAGTGGAGGAAAAGAAGGAGCTGATGAATGATCTGATTCTCTGACAGCTCTGCGTGGGTTAGAAGTGTAATTTAATTTGCCCCCCCCCACCCCCTCACCCAAACAGTTTGTTTATTTATGTATTTATTCATTTATTCATAATATCTGACAAGAAGCAAAGTTCTACCAAACTTCAAGTTTCTATTAAATTACTAAATATGATGCCCTTGAATATGAATATATTTAATATCTGCAGTCTCACCTCACAAGATTTTACTCAGAGTTAAGGAATTTTTACTCCTATGTAGAGTCGTGGTTAGCACGTCCGCCTCACAGCAAGATGGTCCTGGGTTCGAGTCCCAGGCTTGGCCCGGGTGTTTCTGTGTGGAGTCCGCATGTTCTCCCGGGATTGTGTGGGTTTCCTCAGGGTACTCAAGTTTCCTCTCACAGTCCAAAAATATGCACAGTAGGATGATTGGCTGTTCCAAATTGCCCCTAGGTGTGAGTGTGAGTTTGAATGGTTGTGTGTTTGTTGCCCTGCGATGGTCTGGCGAGCTGTTCGGGGTGTACCTCGCACTCAACCAGATTCGGCTGAGATGGACACCAGCGTCCCTTGCGCCCCTAATTAGGATTAATCGGCTAAGAAAACGAATGAATGATGAGATGCACCCCTGTTTCCCTGTGTTTCTTTGTCAAAATGTCGCATGGCCAGTGTGACACATGACCAAAACACTGTGATCATCATCTGCTGACTGCTCAACACCCACTTTGTGTGACTTGTGAGCAGTTCAGGGTATTTGGAAATTTGGAAAAGCCAATGAGCCTAATGCGCATGTCTTTGGACTGTGGGGGAGAACATGGAGTAGCCAGGGGAAACCCACTGAAGCACGGGGCGAGCAATGCACCTCCAAACAAAAACATCCTCGTAAAGCCCATGACCCGAACCCAGAACCTTCTTGTTGTGAGGCGGATGTGCTAACGACTACACCAGGGTCCCGCCCTGTTGAAGAGTACAGTAAACCCCAAAATGTGAACAAGCCCAGTATGGTTTGAAACAAGTTGATTGTACACGAATATCCTCATCAAGAATGTTTTTGCTACTCATCCATTGGTTGACAGTTTCTCCTATATCAAATTGTTTTTAAGCACTGAAACTGGAGACTCTGGGGGTGATCACACTAGAGGTGCGATAGGAAAGCGACTGATATCAAATAGGTTTTTTTGGCATTTTTGGAATTTGCATCAAGATGTTTTGCGACTCCACATGCAAGTGAATATTTTGCAGCTTGAATATGTATAGCATACGAAAGTCGTGCATTTGATTTGCGGATGTTCGGTGAAAAAAAATCTCCCGTCGTAAATCAGTTGCATTTTGTTTGAATTTTGTTTGCACTTTATTAGCAAAATGTGAAGAAAATACGAATGATGACAAAATATACAGAATATAGTGGATGCCAGCAAGTCAAAATTTTCATATGGAAGTCTCCAACTTGTGACTTTTCCTTGCATATGAAAAGCGAATAATTTTGCGAGCAAAACAAAAACTTTGAGACCTTATCGTGATGCGTGGACTGTTTGAGAAGAGTTTGAGACTATTCTGCGTCAGAGCCTCGTTTTGCAACATTCGTGGAAATTTCAAACATGTTTGAAATTTTTTGTGACGACTTCACGAACCAGACCACCAAAATGCGTTGCCGCGAATGGCGTGCAACAAATTTGAGAATGAAAACCGGCAGCCAAGAGCCATTCGGGTCAGTCACATTTCTATCGCACCTCTAGTGTAATCTCCCATATTCAAAACAGAAGAGGAAAACTTTCTCGCAACGTTTTTTAATGCATGAACTTTCCCCATTGTGAAGAAACGATATGGTATTAAACTCATTAAAACAGGAGGATATAAGCATATAAACCCAGAATTCCAAGCTGGTCATCTGTCAGAACGTTTGACCAATCAGAATCGAGAGTTGAACGTCGTCGAGGTCTGAATGAACAGATAACAAATAAAGGCGGTGTGGTCATCCAGGATGCTTACGATGCTCGCAGGGCCTGTATGTTTAAGTGGAAGGGAAATCGGGCTGATGCTGAGACTTCAAATAAACATCAGGCAGCTGTTCTCATCCACTCCCTCCAGCGCTGGTGAGAGAGCCGAGCAATGGAGGCCGGGCGCAGAGCAGTTTGAAGTTCCTCAATAAACACCGCAAGTAGAGACATCAGGAAGCACCAATACGGAGGGCTGGAATGGTTGGGAATGAAAAGGAAGCTGACTCTGAGTCAGAGCGGTGAGGAAGCGAGGCAGGATGGCACTAATTTTAAGGGTCCTCATCTTTCTGTACTACACCTGGATATCATAAAGGGGAACACACACACATACAGAGAGAGAGAGAGAGAGAGAGAGAGAGAGAGAGAGAGAGAGAGACTTTTTCACTATAACAGTCTACAGAATTGCTTCATAAAGACGTTCATGTGCTTGATATCCAACTTCCTGAAACCGGGACAGACGCTGAACAAACCTCAACTAAACAATGATTAAAAGCTGGCGTTTGGAGACTGCTGGCGTTTTTATTGCTCTACTTCCCCTTTAAAAAACTTCCCATTTTAACTGTTAACTCTTTCATTTCTGGGTAGTGAACATACAAAGCTGGAAGCAAAATCGCTTCAATAACTTGAACGGTGCGGTACAGTGGTGTAGTGGTTAGCACGTCCGCCTTACCACAGGACGGTCCTGGTTCTGAGTCCCAGGCTTGGTGAGGGCGTCTCTGTATGGGGTTTGCATGTTCTTCCCATGCTTGCATGGGTTTCCTCCGGGTACTCTGCTTTCCTACCATATTCCAAATACATGCACATTAGGCTATTCAGCGGTTCCTAAGTGTGAGTGTGAATGGTTGTGTGTGTTGGCCCTGCGACGGTATGGTGAGCTGTTCAGGGTGTACCCCGCCTTCGTTCATAGTTTCAGCTGAGGTAGGCTCCAGCCTTCCCGCGGCCCTAATAAGATTGAGCTGTTTGGCAAATGAGGGCGTGATTTACACCACCCCAGAGTACTTCATTCCTCCATCCATTCATTTGCTGAACCGCTTAATCCTAATAGGGTTGCGGAGAGGCTAAAGCCTATCTCAGCCGACTCTGGGCAAAGGCGGAGTACACTCAAAAGTCTATCCCAGGGCCTACACACAATCATTCACACTCACACCCATGGGCAATTTGGAACAGCCAATAAGTCAAATGTGCATGTCTTTGGACTGTGGGAGGAAACCAGAGTACCCGAAGGAAGCCCACGCGAGCACAGGGAGGACATGCAAATTCCACACAGAAACGCCCTGAACAAACCCAGAACTCCAACCCAGGACCGTCTTGCTGTGAGGCAAGAGATTTTGGAGATGATCCGGATGAAAATCGAAATCCAGGAATTTTTTTAAAGGATTCTTTAACATTGTGAGATAGAACAATTTTTGACATTTTGGTTCATATGGGGACCTGATGGGCTTGACAGAGGTTGGTACTGTCCAGGTGCTCAAGGCTAATGCTAATGCTAATTCTACAAACATCCAGGTCAAAGGTAAAATGGCAGCGGAGTGCATCTGAGTTCTTGTTTACATACTCCAGCGGTGGTCCAGTACTAGTTTGATCTGGAGACAGTTAAAATGTGGATGAAAATTCCAAGAGACCTTTTATTTTTCTAAAACAGTCCTTAAATAAGACTTCAATAACCACGTCATGTTTAACATCACTGAGATTGCAACAATCCCCCCCCCCCACACACACACACACACACAAATCTAATGTTCTGATCGTTATAGTACCTGACCCAAGGTTCTTGACCCATCCCAACTGCGCCTCTGACCGATTAAATGTGTCTGAATGAACAGATGTTACAGGGTCGGTATGTAAAATGGCTGGTGAGCGTATATATCGTCTTATACCACTTTTCGGGTCACGTCTTATAATCCGGAAGCGCATCAGACAGTGTCCCTGTAAAGACAACGTTCACCTTGAATCCAGCCATAAACAATAAAGTGATGTCAATGAAGATCCCCGAGCCAGGAAGGTCACGGTAAACAGGATATTGCTCACCAGCAAGCTGCATCCCATATCCAAACCTCAAACAAGCATCCTGAACCTCAACTACTGGCTACTACGGCTACTGGCTGGACGTCTCGCTATATATAAAATGCATGACTTTTATGTCTCTCTGGTGTCTCGTTACAAAGGTAATAATGGAATAATTTGATGGGTCAGGTAGATGTCAGGACTGATATTGTACAATAAGTGTTTTCGGTGTTTTGGAGGTTGAGTACAGGTGTAAAGAATGGAGTGAAGAACTTTATTATCCTTTAGTTATTTAGAAGTGGGCGGTAGGGTGGCGTAGTGGTTAGCATGTCCCCCTCGGAGCAGGTAGGTCCCTCCCACACTCCAAAGACATGCACATTAGGCTAGCTGCTCCAGATTCCTAGGTGTGAGTGTGAGTGTGAATGGTTGTGTGTGTTGCTCGGTGATGGACTGGTGAGCTGTTCAAGGTGTACCCTCGCC
>JAQMYF010000017.1:1628555-1652760 GCA_030014195.1 Neosilurus mollespiculum
TGGTTTAGCTGATTTCAGGCATGCAAAAATGTATTTTATTTTTAATTACATTTTTGTTTTGGGTTTTTTTGATATTTTTTTATTGTTGTTGCTGTTATTTTTTGATGCGTTTGTTTTAAATTTTAATTTTATTCGTCTGTTTATTTTGTTTGTTTTGGGGAGGTCTTTTAGATTATATCTTTATTTATCTGTTTTGTTTTGGATATTGTTTTTTTTGTTTGTTGTTTGTTTGGGGGGTTACAATTTGTGGGGGGCAGTTTGTTTTAAATTGTATTTTTATATATCAGTTTTGCTTTAATATTTTTTGTTTGTTTGTTTGTTTGTTTGTTTGTTTGTTTGTTTTTATTTTTAAGCCCATCTTGTCCAGTAACAGAATAATGATCTGAATGCTCTGTTGTACCAAACACGTGTTTTACCAGCTTTATAAACTCTCTATCCATCTATCTATCTATCTATCTATCTATCTATCTATCTATCTATCTATCTATCTATCCATCCATCTACGTTATGCTATACAATGAACAATTTTTGTTTTGTTTTGTTTTTCTGTTTGTTTTGGGGGTGTTGTGGACAGTTGGTTATGGTTGGTGTTTTTGGGCTTTTTCTAAATTTTATTTGTGATTTTATTTTATTCTGTTTTATTTTGTTTTGTATTTTTGTCTATAACACATGCCTCAGTGTCAAAACCAACAGGGTTCTAGTTTCATGTTTCAGTAAGAGCGATCTGGAGATGATTTACTGTAAATGACCCGTACTGTACTGTATTTTTCCATTAAAAAAACAGCTGCAACACACAGTATCTGTGCACGAAACGGTTAATAAAAGTAAAGAATGTTGTGTGTTTTGTGTCTTTTATAGTTTTAACTTGTTTTAAGTCCTGTGTTAACAGATCGAGACAGTGAAAGTGAGCTTGAATGTCAGCACCGACCACAAAGCAATTAAACCATCTTTCATAAGCACTTGGACCAGCTGTGCCTTTTCACCTGCCCCCCCCCCCCATCCCGCTCACCTGTCCTCATCCCTGCTCCCCGCCCACCTAACTTACCCACCTGCCCTCCCACCTTTGTTACTCATTTCTATTTCTTTCTTCATAACTGTTTTTTCTTTCTTTCTTTCTTTCTTTCTTTCTGTTTTCTTACCTGGATTATCATTTTTAAGGTCTGCAGTCAGATGCTGATGTTCTTTTACTAAATTAATCTTTAATTCTTTATTCTGAAATAATTAAAGCCACACCATATATACGTACTGTATACCATATACTAATAGACAGAGAACCTTCAGAACGCAGTCAAACATCACTAACAATAACACTAACATTAACATACTGTATTCGCTTCTTCTTTTAGTGCTTTGGGTTTAGCTTTTAAAAATATCAAACTAAAATACAGTTTATTTTACCAAAAAAAAATTACAAAAACAATTAGCAAAAAAAAAAAAAACAATTAGCTAAAAAAATCCACACTATTCACTAAAAAAAAAACAGAATTAGCTAAAAAAAATTTACCTAAAAACACAATTAGCTAAATTATATTCATATTAATAACAAACAAACAAACATATATATATATATATATATATACCTCAAACTCTTTGAGAAGTGTGAATCCATGCAGTGTAAACAGGTTCCTGAGCATTTAAGTGTTAAGTGAAAGTCACACATTTGGAGAAATTGCGTTTGTGAGCTAAATAGAGTTTTGAGGTTATTCTACAAATTGTAATGGATGTAAATTAAAACGTATAAATACATTTTCACTGAGATTCTGTCCTGATGAAACCAAATAAATCTACACACTTTCAGCAATTTTCAGATTTTTTTTTTTTTTTAATCATTTTCTCAGAATGACGTTCAAGGTTTTCTCTCCACACTGCAGAGCAGGGAGACACAAAATGTCAAATTACCCCACAGCTACTGTACGAGTATATCTGAGTCTGATACCGGTGCATATAGTAATAATTTAAAAAAGAAGACAAAGCAGTAAAGCATGCATGAAGTATGAAGTATGAGGAATTATATGCGTCTTAGATCGAGTGAATCATCGTGACTCTTACCGGAATGATGGCAGTTGTGCATTTAAATGAGTGCTCATTACCATACAGCTGAAGTGTTATCTGAGCTCCATCACCGACACCCGCTCGAGACCTGCACGCGAGCCACTCGCCACTAAATGCCACGTGCCACACGCCAAACTCTATCATCTCCATCAATCTGCTGAGAATCACAGCTTGGTCTTTTTTTAACCCCCAACATTTTCATTTCATCTCATTATAATAAAGGTGACTAATGATGTTCTAGCACAGCAGCTCAGACAGTGGCACATTTATATTAATGCGCTTGTTATCGCCAAGCAAAACAGAGTTTGGGCGAAGTACTGTAATCACCAGTGTCCGTTTGTCTGTCTGTGAACAAAATTCTGACCACACCCATGCATGGACTTTCACCAAACTTCGTGGGGAAACTCCCCTACCTGAGTCCCAGGAATGATTCGATTTTGGAATGTCTGGGTCAAAGGCAAAGGTCAGAGCAAGGTCAGAAATTTTGGCGATAGAGCACTTATAACTTCAAAACGAACGCCGATAGGCATGCTGTTTCTAAGGAGACACTCATAGGAAACCATATATGGGCTTTCAAATGTAAAAATTATCTCAGACCTTGAGTGACCTTGAAGGACAAACCACAGCCATCTCATAAATCCTTCAAATGAGAGAGGGTTTTGTTTTTTTTTTGTTTTTTTTTTTTTTTTTTGGGGGTGGTGTGGTTGTTGTTGTTTTTGTTGTTGTTGTTTTTTTTTGTCAGTTTTTTTGTTAATTTGATCACGTCCATGCTAATCATGGTAATTAAAACCAGTACTGTATGGGTCTATCTTACTACAAAACTGCATACTATACATTCATATTCTACACTATACTCTGCTATACTATATTATACTTCACTCTTCTACTTTATTCTATAGTATACTATACTCTACAGTACTATACTATAGTACAATATGCCACACTACAATATTCTATAGTAATACTATATTCTACTCTGTTCTACTTTATTCTTTACTATACAGTATATACTATACTTTAGTCCACTATTTCACAGCACACTATACTGTACTATACTACACACTATGCAATAAGGTACTAAACTATACTAACCTATTCTTAACCCTACAGTCCTATATAGTAAACTATACATTGCTATACTATTCTTCTCCATACTATTCTATACATTGCTATACTATACTATACTATTCTATATCATAAATTGCTATTCTACTCCATACTGAACTATACTATTATGTATTATACTATACTATGCTAACCTTATCTATTATACTCCATACTATACTATAAAATATACTATACATTCCTATTCTACTCCATACTACAATATGCTCTACTTAGCTATTCTAAACCCTACAGTGCTGTTATACTTTATATTGCTACACTGTATTATTTTATTCTATACTTTACATTTCTATTCTACTCCATACTATAATATACTATACTATACTGTACCATACAGTGATATGCTAAGCTATTTTATACTCTACATATTATATTATATTATATTATATTATATTATATTATATTATATTATATTATATTATATTATCATTCATTTTCTGAAGCACTTAATGCTAATTAGGGTTGCGGGGAGGCTGGCGACCATCTTAGCCGACTGTGGGCAATGGCAGATGGCCATCGCAGGGCTATATATTATATTATATTATATTATATTATATTATATTATATTATATTATATTATATTATATTATATTATGTTATGTTATACTATATTTTATTATCGGGGCAGAGGTGGCCCGGTGGTAGGGTGCTGGATTACTGATCCCAAGGTCAGGGCTGTCAAAGGCCGGCCATGTCTCTCACTGTCTGTGCTGAGAGGAGTGTAAAAGAACCATTGCTGACTTTCAAAAAGAGTAGACTGTATAGCCGTTAGCGTGTTTCTGCCCTGCGATGGCCTAGTGAGCTGTCCAGGGTGTACTCTGCCCTCGCCCAGAGCCGGCTGAGATGGACGCAAGCCTCCCCGGGACCCTAATTAGGATTAAGCGCTTCAGAAAATGAATGAATGAATATATTACATTAAATTATATTCTATTATATGATATTATATTATACGCTTTAGTTCTATATACTCTTCTATTGTACAAAATACTTCAGTATACTTCGGTACTTCTATACTGTATATTCAATAGTACAGTTTATATTATAATATTCTCTTCTTTTAAACACTGTACTGTACTATATTTTACTGTTCTGTATAATTTTATTCTCATCTATACTTTATAATATAAATATTCATAATTACTGAGTGGAGCCACAGTTCTCCTCAAACCTGTAAGAGATTCAGTATTCAGTAGTTCTGTTCATGTCAGCAGTTCCACTCCACTAATCTGATTGGCCGAGTGGCATTCCAAAAGCGCTGATGTTTAGTACAGCAGCACTGGGACATGTCAGCGTGTGTATTACTCTGCTTATCTGTGTCCGCTACATAAAACAGCAAAGTTCTTGCCCGTGAAACCATTACTACACTTAGTACAGGATGTCAATCCGTCTGTGCGTTGCCATGGCAACATGCAATACTCTGTGGTTTCTTTAGGAAGGATTTTTTTTTTTTTTTGGAGCAAAAATGACAAGATATTTTTGGCCGTATTGTGTCTGAAATGTCAGTTACTCTGTAAGAATTTCTTGCTTATAGAAACGTTGGATAAAATCAGCAATATCACAGGAATATCACACACGGCTGTGATTCGGATGTGGGCACAAGGCCGCGAGTAATCACAGCCATGCTGACATTCACTAATACGGAATGAATGTGAGTGAGACATCACTTTTAATGAAGCGTACACTAAGTGGAAACGGAAAGTCGTGTTGTGACGCTGTATTTATCATCTGTGAAAGAGGCAGCCACCCATGCAGCTAACTGGAAATTGGTGAGTTTTTATGTCCGCTCACCTCGTAAAATATTATCCGATCAGCGTGTACATATCACTGAAATATATGTGTACTAATACGTGATACATTCAGCTTAAAATCAATACTTAAACCGGACTTAATAATCTTTGGCTACATGAGTTAGGGTTGTTATTCATTTTCCTAAAACTACACATTACTTCATTCATCATCATTCATTTTCTAAGCCGCTTAATCCTAATTAGGGTCACAGGGAGGCTGGCGCCCATCTCAGCCGTCTCTGGGCGAGGGTGAGGTACACCCTGGACAGCTCACCAGGCCCTTGCAGGCAGCCAATAAAAATTGCGAGTTCAAATCCAGGTTGATGCCGCAGCCATCCACGGCTGGAAGTCCATGGGAGCCGATTGGTCGAGCTCTCATGTGAAGGAGGGATGGCATAAGCTCACCTGCCTGTCACTCAAAGCGATCACCAGCCAATCATTGGCGTCTGTAAGCTCATGCATACAAGGGGGCAGATAGTACTTTCCCTCCTGAGTGCATTAGGCTGCCACTGAATATGCACGTTCAGCAGTTTGTAAAGATACGGGTGGCAGCATCACGGTTCACGGAGGAGGCATGTACTTGCTTTCGCCTCTCCTTGGTGGTGGAATTGGGGAGGACAATTTATTTGTTAATATTCCGGCCTCAGAAAAGTTGATTCTAGTGACTAGAAATAAACAAATAAAACAAAATTTGCAGACCAATGATGCAGCTGATTTCATTCATTCATTCATTCATTCATTCATTCATTCGGTAAACCGCTCCCTTCTACAGGGTCACAGGGAGGCTGAAGCCTATATCAGCTGACTTTGGACAAAGGCAGGGTACACCCTGAATGGTTTGCCAGACCATTCCAGAGCCAACACACACACAACCACACACATCTAGGGGCCATTTGGAATAGCAAATTAGCCTAATGTGCATGTCTTTGGACTGTGGGAGGAAATTGGAGTACCCGGAGGAAACCCACACATAAGGACAACATGCAAACTCCACACAGAAACTCCCTTACTGAGCCCAGACTCGAACCCAGGACCTTCTCGCTGTGAGGCGGACGTGCTAAACACGACACCACCGTCCTACCCGTTATAGAAACGATGATGTATTAAAAAGACTGCATTGATATAAAGCTGTGATTCGGAACCTCATGACTGTCAGAGCTGCTGCTAGAAAAAAAATTTATCAACACCTGTTGACCAATCAGAATCCAGGATTCAGCAGCTCAGACAGTGTTAATGAGTGAGCTTAAAAAAACAGGTGTGTTTATTCTGGAGGTAGATTTTACAGTAAAACTGGTTTAAAGGTGAAGGATTAGGAATGTGCCCTGCATGTGTGTTTTAACTTCAACATCCAAACATTCTTTCAAATGGTACTTCAAGTATTCCTTAATTCCCCAGCAGGCAGAAGAGAGGCTTTAATTCCTCACCCCAAAAAGCCTTAAGGGTTCTAGATCTGATCTTTCTCCATGAGTGCCCTGGAAAATCTGTTTCTCATGTCTTTGTCTCACTCTTCTGATTGAATGCGTATACATGCTTGGTTTATGTGCATTAATGGCAGATCAAATGGTTTGTTAATGCTCCCAGATTAGTTCTGGTTTAGACTCTTTCTAATCAGAAAACCCTGCGGTAGGGTACTACATAGAACCTCAGGTAGTCGAGGAACCCGTAAACAGCTCTAGATTTTTCGAAATAATCTATTTTTAAATCAATATTTCTATTGATTATTGATTATTGAATGGACTTTATAATAAATACTTTGTTTAGCCTTTATTATTTTTATATCCACTCAAGAAATAAAATGTTCTGAGGTTGGAACCAGGACAACTGGACATGCTTGAGTTTCTCGAAGGTGGTTCACCAGACGTTCTGAACTGAAGAAGACTTTTAAATGAGACAAGAAACATCTTCAAGGGAACCAAACAAGTCCACTTTCTCTTGTCTCAGACTTGCACTGACGAGCTGGATGAGGTTTGAAAGGGACTTGGAACCTTCTCTGATAGGGTCCCCCATAAAAAACCAAGAGGAACCATCCGAGAACCCTTAAACTATCGATGCTCTTTTCAATAGCTTATATACTTTTTTTAGTGGATATTTCTCTACTTTTATCTTTAAAAGTACTTTTTAATGATGTAATCCTGTGATATGGAGTTCATAGAACCTTTAATGATTTCCGCAATGGGATATTTTAATGAACGTTTTATAGTTTTTTTCAACTAATCTTTTAATAAAAATAACAACAATAACAATAACAATTATTGTTATTATTGTAATTTTTATTGTTATTATTGTTATTGTTATTGTTGTTATTTTAATAAAAATAACAACAATAACAATAACAATAATAACAATTACAATAATAGCAATAATAACAATAATAACTAACAATAACAATTATAATAATAATAACAATAACAACAATAACAATAACAATAACAAAAACAATTACAATAATAATAATAATAATAGTTGGGGCAGTGGTGGCCCGGTGGTAAGGTGCTGGATTACTGATAGTATTATTATTATTATTATTATTAATTCATCCATTTTCTGAAGCGCTTAATCCTAATTAGGGTCATAGGGAGGCTGGCGCCCATCTCAGCCGACTGTGGGTGAGGGCAGAGTACACCCTGGACAGCTCACCAGGCTGACAGATATAGAGCCTCCTATTTTCGAAAGTCAGCAATGGTTCCTTTACATGCCTGTCACCACAGACAGTGAGAGACACGGCCGGCCTTCGATAACCCAGTTAGCTGCACTGGGGGTGACAACCCGCTGATAGTGGGGCTTGAACCCCCGACCTTCGGATCAGTAATCCAGCACCCTACCACCGGGCCACCACTGCCCCAACTATCATCACTATTGTTATTGTTATCATGCTGCACCGACACTTTACACGTCATATTTATCATCACTACATTTATATTTTTATTTTTACATTTATATTCGACTTTTAACTATTGGTGTCCTTCAAATAGTTATTGTTACTGATTATTTTTCCTCTTCTTAATATTGATAGTTTTTATTTTTATTTCTATTCTTGTTCAAATTTAGGACACATACAAATTACAGTCGTAAGAAGCCTTTCACTACATATTGTACTGTGTATGATTTTGTATGTGAAATCTGAAGGAAATGGATGTATTATATACTTTTAGTATGTAATAATTATTGTTATTGATATATTATTATTATTTTTGTTGTTGTTGTTGTTATTGCTATCAGCCTAATAGGTAACACTACAAGCAGGCCAGTGTGCTGTTGGTTCCTTACATGTGCACATTGTTGTTGGAGCGTGTGGGCGTGGCCTGAGCAGGGGGACTGAATCAAGTGGGCGGGTCTATTGATGGACAGTTTATGTAATGAGCAGCGCGGACACGGAGCCCGTATAAATAGCTCTGTGCGCGCCTGAGCCAACACTTGATTCACGACTTAAGGAAAGACGCGTTAGGACGATCTGCGTTAATACAGCAGCCTAACGCGCACAGTCGCACACACACACACACACACACATACACACCCTGGGGCGACTCTTACACGCTCTCCCACACGCGCACGCACGCACGCACGCACGGGAGGTTTGTGGAATAGTGAACATGCGCGGACGGGTCGGATACTGAGAGCGGATCCCGCGCTTCACCTTCACCTTGTGGATAACCTGGAAACCTGAACGCGCCTCGTGCGCACGGAAGAGCGGCGACGCGCGCGCGCGCAGGAATATACTCCCTTCTTCTCCTCGTACTTTTGTGCTTTATTTATTTATATCCATCTGGGGTTGTTGTTGTTTTTTTTTTTTTAACATCTCCATTCTTTGAAGCCTCCCTTCACTTTGGAATAGGAGCCGTGTTGTTTTTTTGGGGAGGAGGTAGAACCCCGCGGGTGACCCGGCTGCCCCGCCACAGCGGTTTTTGGGGAAAATATAAAGGATGGCAGCTTGGTTCACCTTTCTGATCGCATGCTTCAGCGCGCTCCTAACGCAGGTAAAGAAATCCTCCTCCTCCTCCTCCTCCTCACCATCTTCATCATCTTCTTCTTCATTACTTCTGTTACTGAGTGTTGCAGCTCAGAGTGATGAAGAACCAGAACCTTCCTAATAATAATAAGAATCATCATCATCATCATAAGAATAATAATCATCATCATCATCATCATAATCGTTGATTTTTGCAGCTCGGAGATGATGAACAGATACTTGCACAGTTTTGGTGCATGAAAACACAACGCCGCATCTTTTCCCTACATTCCTCTGTTTTTTTCCTTTGAAAACATTTCCTGAAGTAGACCTGCATGAACATGAATACAGGAATTAAGTCAAATTAACATCTGCTTAAAAATAAAACTTCAAACAAGTATTCTGGATCACAGGAAATAAATAAATAAATAAACTAAATCAGGACATGTGTGTGTGTGTGTGTGTGTGTGTGTGTGTGTGTGTGTTTTGGAGCAGCTGTAAGGGATTAACTGTTGTTGTTATATTATTTGTTTGTTTTGGAGCCTCTTTAAAGAAGAGCAATGTAACAATCCATCCAATCTGTTAGGAGCAAATGATTCAATAAGTGGTGATTAACTGCTGTATTATCTTTAGGAAAAGAAAGTTGGGGTTGTGTATGTAGTTGTTAGATGATAGAAAGAAGTATTGTGTGATGTGCAGTGATCAGGAGAGAGAGGTGTGTTTTGGGGTTTTATTATAGTAATTAAGCATTAGATGAGAGTAATATAAAGGTACTGTAGGGTTCTATAGAATTATTCTACACTGACAGCAGTAAAGGAGCTTTTTTTTCCCTGCAGCACTTTTGCTTGTTGCTTTTTGGTGGCGTTAAAGAAGCATTTTGACACCTTTACATATAATTTAGGTACATCATTTAACACTGAAGTCTGCTTGGGTTGGGCTTTAGAGGTACACTTTTATTTTTGAGGCTCTACCTGCAGCCTAACACATCTCTCTCTCTCTCTCTCTCTCTCTAAATATCCAAAACAAATATATTTTTAGATATTCGGATCTGGTGTTTTTGAGCTCAAGCTCCACGAGTTCAAGAATTTCAAAGGTCTGCTGGCGAGCGGAACCACATGCAGGCCAGACTGCAGGACTTTTTTCCGCATCTGTCTGAAGAACTACCAGGTGTCCGTGTCTCCAGGCGACTGCATCTTCGGCAGTGCCGTCACCCCCGTGCTGGGCTCCAACTCGTTCAGGACGGAAGACGGACATCTGAACACACCCATACGCCTGCCCTTCAACTTTGGATGGCCGGTAAGAGGAAAAGAGGATTAAAAAGGTTGTAACTAAAGAAATAAAAGCTGCAAGCAGGTGAATGCAGTTAGTGGACATAAAATGACCACAGTATTTGTTAGTGTTGTAGAATTCAGGATACACCTGCATTATTACAGGAACTCTTGAAGAACTCATAGAAGTCAAATTTCATTGTAAACTACATGAATGATCATGTTCATGGTTGTAATTACAGATGTATTTATGACATTTTTCTCTCTTAGGGATCATTTTCTTTGATTGTTGAGGCCTGGTATTCACCTTTGGAGGATCCACCTGTAGGTGAGTAACTTCCACTTTTATCCACTAGAGGGCGACACTATTGTACACACCAGTGCTTGGAGTGAATCAAGCAAAGCAGTGTTAGTATATGTTTATTTTTTTATAAAGTATAATCATGTTCACTATACGTGTGCTATATGCAATTTAATTATGACTGTTTAATTATCATTTTAATTTAAAAACCGATCCCGTAGAATAAATAAAGAAAGTAAAGCTGTTGTTTTTCTGAAGCACATGTACAAGCGTGGAACTGCGCTTTCCTCTCGCTTCAAAAACACCTTCACATTCTCATACTCGAACACAATTGGACTTCCTTTGGTTTATTTTTGGCGTGGGAAAGCGCAGTGGTCTTTGGTGAGAATACTCAGCGCTTGCCAAAACCATCCGACTGCACTTTCCTGTATTTTACACCTTTCTGTGTCCCGCCCTTTGGAACGGGATAATAGCATGGGAATGTTTTTCGTTCGACTTAAAGGAAAAAGGAAATTCGTATTTTGTTATTGGGATTTTTTTTTATTATTCCTATGGATTAGATTAGACCTTGAAGTAGAGTCAGTGACAGAGTAAAAGTATATGTTTTAAAATTTTTGGTGCAGTAGATACTCTCAGTGGTTTTCGCTGGGTTACTGATCAGAAGGTCAGGGGTTCAAGACCCAGCGCTGCCGAGCAGCCTCTGATGGGCCCTTGTACAAGGCCCTTAACCCTGCCTGCTCTCACCAGGGGGCGCTCTACCATGGCTGACCCTGCGCTCTGACCCCAACTTCCTAACAGTCTGGAAAGAGAAGGATCTCCCTGTGCTGTACTGTGTGTAATGTGAAAAATAAAAGCTTCTTCTGAATTTTTGTTTTCTTTTTCTTTCTTCCACAGACTCAAACAACCCCGACTTACAGATTAGTTCTTTTGCCATCCAAAAACAGCTGGAAGTAGGGGCTGAGTGGTCTCAGGAGGTCCAAAGCAGTCAGCAGACGGAGCTAAGGTATTCTTACCGGTTCATCTGCAATGAAAATTACTACGGCGACAGTTGTTCCAAAATATGCACGCCCAGGGACGACCGATTTGGCCACTACACCTGCAACCCAGACGGGCAGTTATCCTGTCTCCCCGGCTGGAAAGGGGAATACTGCGAAGAACGTAAGCAATCAGAGATCACCACGCACTGGCCTTTATGAGACTAAGGGTCTGCTTTAGTGCTTCACCTTGCTCTCATCAGACAGGAAAAAAAAAAACGTGTGCTTTCTCAGGTGTATGTGGGGCCTCTGTTTTTAATTGGCCGACCTCATAACCTTTTTTAAAAAAAAAAGAAAGAAAGAAAGAAAGAAATTCAGATGTGATCCAGGTGCTTAGTGCTCCTGGAGTTCAGTGGCTGTTCAGAGTTCATTTCAAACCATCATCCTGCACTTGAACGCTGTTTGCTGAGGTGTTTCTGTAGTAGCTGAACCTCATTCCATCCAGATGGCTTTAAATGAAACTCTATATGGTGATAAATCCACAAGTCTTTGTAGGCATTTGCAATTACCCCCCACCCCCACCTCTACCCACCCTAAATTTCCCGTACCAATTCCGAATCATTTGTAGAAATGAAAAACATCTTTAACTCTGCGAGATGTTTCGTGATTATAAATAATCTTTGTGCTGGTTTGATGCAGGGCTTCTTAACCTTTTTTTTCTGCATCCGGGACCTTTCAAACTTTTTACTGCTGAACTTTCCGCTCACAGACCTTTTCATGGATTAAATTTATCATTAAAGTTATTTACAGGCTGCTCATTTCCATGTAAATGATATTCTAAATAAACCTATAACCAAAACCCAGAAAATAGGTTTTATAAATAGAAAAAAAGTTTTGATAAATGTAGCTTGTGTATATCCCTAGTATATACATGTGGATCTACTGTACCTGTTGAAAAAATAATAATTAACATAAATACCTTTAAAAGGTAACGGTACCGACGCAATGATGAACTGGTACAGTTTGGTACCTCAAAAGTGCAGTTTGACAAGCCTGGGTAAATTTTAAACCAAAATCTGGCAACCCTGTTGGAAACCCATCCAATATGTCAAGCCAGCTGCTTTCTCTAGCAGTCTGAGTAGCAGTCATTATGGTTAATGCCATTACTGAGAGCCCCATGCGGTTTACTTTGCCAAATGCTCCGAGTTTGGATCCGGTTTCTGGTTGTGTGCCTCTCGGTGTCTCGTGCATTTTGTTTCACTGCAGCATGTATTTATAGTACAGAGATGCTCATAAACCAGTACAGGAAGTACAGTATTTCATTTATATGTTATTATCGGGATTGTTATAATGACACTACGGGTTAAATCACTACAGATCACAAGATGTGCAACATGAACCACTTTAGTCCTGATTTTGAAATGTTGCACAATTTTGTTCCCCACATGTAAACCCCCTGGCACGAAAGATTAAGAAACATTTACAGGGTGACCCCAAAAATATCCTACAGACAGGGTGACCCCAAAAATACCCTTCATACAGGGTTAACCCCAAAAATACCTTCCATACTGGGTTAATACAAAAAAAACCTCCATACAGGGTTAATCTAAAAAATACCCTCCATGCAGGAGTGACCCAAAAATACCCTCCATGCAGGGGTGACCCAAAAATACCCTCCATGCAGGGGTGACCCAAAAATACCTCCATGCAGGGGTAACCCAAAAATACACTCCATGCAGGGGTGACCCAAAAATACCTCCCTGCAGGGGTGACCCAAAAATACCCTCCATGCAGGGGTGACCCAAAAATACCCTCCCACATTTTAAAGGTGAAGGGGGGGTCTTGGTACCCAGTACTTTATTTATGCAAAATGAATAAAACATTTTTATTTGTATTTCGATTCTGTTGTATTGTTTATCCAGAACTTTCTAGATTGACCCAGATGACAGTATGAATTTAGAGGTTTAAATATATCTAGAAGCATGACTCTATAGGTAGAGAATTGCGCATGCGCAGAAATCTTTGCTTCTTGCTAGAAAAAAAAATAATGACTTGAACTAGGGCGCGCTCTGTGTGCGCGCGCGTGCGTGCATGCGCGTCACCAGTATAGAGACAGAGGGCGCGTGCTTGGTAATTTAATCCCGGGCGAGCACGCGCCGCCCTAATCGCGGCGTTATTATCCGCCACGCGCCGCCGTTGCGCGCTCTCAGTTGTAGCAGCTGCAAAATTACGGCTCGCGCGGCCTGAGAACAACAATAGCGGCAGCTGTCCGGTTTTTTTTTGTTTTGTTTTGTTTTGTTTTGTTTTTAATTGAGATGAAGCATCTGTTCAGGCCTAAAAAGCAGCCCACTTTATATAAAAAAATAGAAAAAGAAAAAAAAAAAGATAACCTCAAGTGTGTCACTAAGGGGCCAATTACAAACAGCGAGGACACTCGCCTCACAGGTCCTGTCCAATCAGGTGCTCAGAGTACATGGAGGGGCGTGGTCAGGGTTAACCCCAACGTTAGTATTGTGGTGGTACGGAAGCCCTGGGTTGCCAATATTCCAACGTTTTACTGTTATTAAAAATAGCAAGCAGCTCGAATTCACAGCCAAACTTCATCGTTTTCATTACCACGGATACCGAATGTAAACCAAACAGAAGGCTAGGCTAATCCGTTAGCCGAGACTAGCTACATTTACATTTACAGCATTTGGCAGACGCCCTTATCCAGAGCGACTTACAATTATCGTTTTTTTATACGACTAAACAATTGACAGTTAAGGGCCTCGCTCAAGGGCCCAACCGTGGTGATAGCGGGGATTAAACCGCTGACTTTTGGATCAGTAACCCATCACCTTAACCACTAAGCCACCAGTGCCCCCTAGCTATGCTGTGGGTTGTAGATTGTAACAGCGTTGTCATGGTAACAGGGGTTTTCATTGCGTGTGCTGCTTCTTTACATCAGTGGCTGTCAGGAGAATAAAAATTCCTTTCCATGAAGTCATTAATAACTCGTATTGTGTCCAGATGGAGAGCTTTCATATTTCATAAAGTTCACGCAGAGAAACAGACAGACAGATCCCTCCTCGTGTTTTATTTCTGCTCTGATGTCTCTTTCAGCTGGATCGTGGGACATGTCAGTGTTCCCTCATGTTAACTCCTTACTCCAAGATATTATACCATCATTTCAACTTAATCTCATCACAGTGAATTAATATCTTATTATTACCGTATATAATCCAGTCAGAAGTGAAACGGCGCTGATATTTCAGAGCTCTAATCATCAAAATAATATGGAATGATGATAAGACGAGTCAAAACAAGCGATTGAGTTATAAAAACAAGATATTACGTTGAAATAATGATAATTAAGATGAAATTGCAGGCTGTTAGGTTAAAATAACACATTATTTTTGGTGAGACGTACAAGTTATGATGTAAAAATAACACATTAAGTGGGGCAATGTAGAACCAAAATGCTAATCCATAACATATTTCTCTAGCTGTGTGTGTGTGTGTGTGTGTGTGTGTGTGTGTGTGCATACGGACTGAGGATGATCTCTCTATCGGACAGCTAAGCGATACATGCTAGCAAAACGCCAGGCTGCATCTTACGAAGTACGCTACCACTGTCAAGTCAGCATCATTAGCTAACAATCCATAAATCAGTCCCAAATATCATCAACCTAAGAAAAGATCTGATTGGTGTTTGTTTTGCTGTTTGTTGCGGTGCTGTTGGATCAGGAAGTTGTTCTGTTCTGTTAGCTAGTTCAACTTGCCCGTTCCTCGCCTCTGGACAGTAATGATGTGGATTTCACAGAGACATTGTAGCGCATGTACTTCTGTTATTAAACCGGGTTTAGCATCATATGACGTCAATAATAATAATAATAAATAACAAAGTCTCAGTGGGGTGGCCATGCTTGACATTAGGGTGGTACTGGCCACCCCTGGGCTCCGCCCATGACTGAAACTGAGGGATAGCAACAGATATATAAATAACTGATACTTATCAAAGGATTAGGATTATTATTACTTTAATAATAGCACAGAAGTTGATTCATTATACAGATGATTATATATCTGGGTTTGTTCCTAATCGTGCTTCTTAAAGTGATTGTTTATTATTTGTGTATTAACCAGCGTTTCTATTTCCTTCTACAGCGATCTGCCTCAAAGGCTGCAGCGAAGCTAACGGCAACTGCTCCAACCCCGGAGAGTGCGTGTAAGTACACAAGCTGGGAAAAATTCAGATTCCGCACCTCCAGTTAACGGATCTTCATCCCGCCAGAATTCCATAACTCATTTCATACAGAGACAAAACAGTACAAGAATCCCTGTAATGAAGGTTTAAACAAAACGATATATCATCACCTGATCCGTAGTGATTTAGCAAATATTCACGGGGTGTGATTACCTATACACACAGGTATTCGTGTTTTCTTTCTAACGAGCTCTGTTCTGTGGTTGCGTGCTGCAGGTGCCGGGAGGGCTGGCAGGGAATGTTCTGCACCGAATGTAAGAAGCATCCCGTGTGTAAACATGGTACATGCCAGAAGCCGGGGGAGTGTCACTGTAAAGAAGGATGGGGAGGACTCTTCTGTGATCAAGGTGAGGCTGAACAACACCTTAATCCAGCTGACGAAGTAAATAACTGATGTTTATATGTAACGAATACACAGACAAAGATTTTAGAAAGAATACAAACCTCTTTATAAGTGCAGGAACCCTTTACTAAAACACCTCTACGAGTAGGAACCTGGTTATGTACAGTATATCATTTATTAAGTGATCTGATTAGTTTAAGGTTCTGTGTGAACCTGATATTATATTCATTGTTGTTATATCTGAGGATAAAGTTTTTGGGGGGTGTTTATCAGTCGGAATATTAGTGAGCTCGTCCAGTGGCATGTACTCCGGGTTTCGTGATTAGCGAGTGGACTCTAGGTTGTGATTTAAGTGCTATCATTCACATTTGACACTAGATCTGAACTTCTGCACCCACCACAAGCCGTGTAAGAACGGAGCCACCTGTACGAACACCGGGCAGGGCAGCTACACGTGCACGTGCAGGCCAGGCTACACCGGGGTCAACTGCGAGCTGGAGGTGCGTCACTGTGACAGCAACCCGTGCAGGAACCGAGGAAACTGCGTGGTGAGTCCTGCTGCCGCTGCTGCCGATGGTTTTGTATGAAGCTTTCAGCGCGCTAATTCGAGCAGATTGCTAAAAGTCATGTATCTTTCAGGAGCTGGATAACGGCTACTCGTGCATGTGTCTGCCAGGGTTCGAGGGCACACACTGCGAGAACAGCCTCCTGACCTGTGCAGACATGCCCTGCTTTCAGGGTGGAAAGTGCCACCAGAGGGACAGCGGACGCAGCTATTTGTGCGACTGCCCTAAAGGATACACCGGACAAAACTGTGAGAAGAGGGTGGACAAATGTACGACTCTGCCTTGTGCTAATGGTACGTCCTGCCTCACCTGCCATGTCTGTGTGTGTGTGTGTGTGTGTGTGTGTGTGTGTGTGCGTGTGTCTGTTTACCTGTGTAACTGAACACTCTGTGTCACAGGTGGCGCGTGTGTGATCCGGGCTGGCGTCCGTATGTGCAGCTGTCGAGCCGGATTCACAGGCCAGCACTGCGAGATTAACATCAACGACTGCTCCTCGAACCCCTGCACTAATGGCGGCAGCTGTCATGATGGCGTCAACGACTACACCTGCTCGTGTGCTCCAGGATACTCCGGGCAGAACTGCGAGGTCCACAGCGCCCCCTGCTCTTCACAGAATCCCTGCCTGAACGGAGGATCGTGCGGCAATGACGTCTGCCTGTGTCCCAGTGGTTTCATGGGGCCACGCTGCGATTATTTTGCCGTCACGCTTCCAGTTGAGACGGACCCTGATTTCCCTTCATGGGCCGCCGTGTCCCTGGGTATAGGCTTGGTGGCTCTGATTGTGCTCTTATGTATGGTGGCAATTGCTCTGCGCCACGTCCACAGGCAGGCGGCTGCTGAAAGGACTCATGACGCCATGAATAATCAGTCGGACACGCAGAGGGACAACCTGATCCCGACCTCGCAACTCAAGAACACGAACAAGAAGGTGGACCTGGAGGTGGACTGCGGTCAGGAGAAGTCGAATTACATCCTCAAGAACTACCATTTGGACTACAAGTCGTCTAAAGAGTTTAAGGAAAGCCAGACGCAAGAGGATAAAAGTCACAAGTACGAAAAGTGTTTAGAAGACAAAATACCTTTGAGTAGAATGTACAGGTGAGTCCAGGAGCTTTCTGTCGAATTAAAGAATTAAATCTACAAATATAAACGTTCACGCTAACGCCGAGTGTGTGATGTGTGCGCAGTGAAAAGCCGGAGTGTAGGATATCAACGATATGCTCCCCGAGAGACTCCATGTACCAGTCTGTGTTTGTAATAGCGGAGGAGAGAAGTGAATGCGTCATAGCAACCGAGGTGAGAAGGAAGGAGACAAAGAGAGAAAAAAAACACTCCTTAATTTCTTTAATGCATCCCAGTGAGTCATGTGACCGGATTTAGAACTGTAACTTTAATATATTTATTTTCCAGGTATAAGGAACCTGACAGGAGGATGAGGATGGAAGATGTGAGGAGGAAGAAAAACACAATCAAAGCAGAAACTTCTGGATTGTTTACAAAAAAAAAAAAAAGAAGAAGGACTGATAGACTGGAGATGATTTTTTGTGATGTCCACTGCTGCTCTAAGAAACTTGAGGACGAAATCGATGAGGTTTGCTTTTCGTGTACAGACGTGTACAGTCCTGGATCTTTTTCTTTTTCTTTTTGAGCCCTACGGGATGGTTTAAGGGTTTTTTCCCCGACTCAAGCTTGTAAGGAAGGGGGGGGAAACGCAGGACTTACACTGACTGCACTGCAGGATGACCAGAGGGGGGAGAAAAAGTTTTGGCACAGAGACGAGACGAGACCCCTCCCCACATAAGCATTCTCTCTCTCTCTCTCTCTCCCTTTCGTGTGGAAATCACAGACACGTCATCTGCCAACTAATCACTACGAAGCTGCCAGGGACTTCCAAACCATCACGCCAGCATCACTACAGCCCGCTATGCAAAAAAATGAAAAGAAAAGAAAAGGAAGGGATAAAAGGTGGGGGGTTGAAAGAAGTGAAGAGAAGAGGAGTGGAGAGGAAGATAAACCATCACAACCTCTCCCAGTCCCAATCATAAGGGAATGAATGTCTGTAGTAAAAAAGTTATAGTAGAAGAAGAAGAAGTGCAAATCATATCAAGACTGTTGTTTTGTTGCAGCCCAATGTTCACGAATAAAAGCCTTAAAAGGAACAGGACAAACGGAACACTCAGCTTTGTTGAATTAAAAAAATCAGGAATTGCTGCAATCTCGATGCAACAGCATGTAGCAGCAGGGATCGAGGAAAAAAGAGAGTCAAAAAAAAAGAAAGAAAAAAAGTGAATGCACACCAACCACTGACTGCCTATAAATTTAGACCAATAATGTAATTTTTAAAAGATAAAATGATTATTTGCAGAGTTAATTTAATTACGACACACTGCTCTTTATATGTTTTATACTATTATTTTTTGTATATAATGCATATTTATAAAAAAAAAAAAACAAACAAACTGAAGAATAAAAAATAATAATAATTGCTTGATGGCTTGTTTTACTTTTATAATATATTTTTTTAATTAGAGATTTTTCTTTGAAAAAACATATATTTATAAGATAACATATATTTATATTTACAATATATATTTTTAATTAAAAAAATATTTATGTTTAATTTATTTATAATTTATAGAATATAATAATTTAATTTTATTTAATTTAATTTATTTATAATATAATTTAATTTTTTTAATTATTATATGTGTGTGTGTATTTTGTATAGTTTCATTCATTTTTTATAATATTGTTAAATCTTTATTTTTATTTATTTTAATAATTTTTTTAATCACATCTCAGTAAAAAAAAAAAAACAACCTCTCTCTCACCCTGTCATCACCCCCCAGCCCTCAATTCTAAATTGGCTTGAAATTCAAATCCGTTGCCCCGGCTACAGGCCCCTGGAGCTGCTGAAGTGCAGGGAGTGAAACAGATGCCCCCGGGGTGCAACCCTGCCCCACTATAAAAACAGCGGCATATGCCACCCCTCTCACCCAGCTCCACGTGGTGAACACTGCGGCAATAAAGCGCATGCACGCACGTGGGTTTCGGCGCCAACAGCCCTGGCCTCTCCTCCGTGGAGGATGGGGGGTGTGTGTTGGGGGGGGGGGGGGTGTTTAAAAAGGAGAAACAGTGGTGCTGCTGCTCCCCCTCCTGTTTCCTGTAACCCGTAACAAAAGATGGAGGCCGTGCTGTGCATGTGGTCGTGTCCTGCACAGATGGGCTTCAGGGCAAAGCTGGCACCAGAAACAAAAAAACAATGAAATAGCTACAGGCTTTGCAGAAAAAAAATTTAATTGAGCAATCTGGAGCATAAATCTGGGATTATTTATTGTCGCTTTTTCCATATGGGTGGCGCAGGGTCACCTGGGTCTCCACTTAACGGAGGAAAGGTCGGAAGGGTCGCCTGTTAGACCGCCTGCAGCTGAGAGGGAATTTACGTCCTCCATTAGTGCTGAGAGCCAAGACTCAACAAGATGGAGGGATTTGGAAAAAAAAGATGGGGATATGTGTTACATGTTTAGTCCCCGTGTCAAAGCTGTGACAAACACCTGAACACAGGTCTGGTTTTTTTTTTCCCTGAGCTTCGTCTGGAAATAATTCACCATCCAGTCCAGCGTCGAGCTTCAGTGAGCAGAAGGTCAAGGATGTGAAGTACCGGACTCAGGATTAGTTATTTATTAGTTATTATTTACGCTAACATCAGCAGTAAGCTAAACACACACACACACACACACACACACACACACACACACGGATAAACACACTCAGTGTCATCCGGGTGAAAAGGATGCTCAAAAAGCAACAAGGTTAGCAAAACGCTTCCGTCACATAACACTCGTTATCGCAGCAATTATTCATGCGGTAAAGCTTTCGACCTGCACACTGTTACAGTCTGTGTGTGTGTGCCCCGCACTTTGGCCTCAGGGTCTCCATCACATGGCCAGGCATTCTCATTGTGTTATAATCACAGCATCCTGTTTGTGACCTAGTGACATCATTTCCTGTTTCCTTTCTGATTAAAAAATGCAGAACATGCCGGCGCAGGCCAAACGCTTTTCTCACGCATCTTTTTTTTTTTTTTTTGCTCTTGTTGTTGTTATTGTTTCCCCTCCATCTCAGTTTACATGGATATGTTCGGTTTTAGGAAACAGGTTCACCACAAACACGAAGAAGGAGGAACGTGTAAATAATAATTAAAATAAGTAAGTAAGTAAGTAAATAAATAAATAAATAAATAAAAATGATATTTATTATTGTCAGTATTATTATTCCTTCTATTTTCAGTTCAGGAAACACAGAACATGAAGCAGTTTTATGGTTAAAAGCACTGAAGATATTTAAGTTCAGTTCCAAACGATTGAAAAATAAAAACGCTGACAGTGTGCAGGTTTCACTAATTAACACTAGAGGTCAGTGACATGCTCACTGAGAGACACTCGACCTGACACACACACACACACACACAGTCTGGTTTCCAGGGAGGGACAATACACTTCAAGGGACAATACACAGATTTACTTTCATTTCCTGGAGATCTACACTCACCCTAACCAACCACCTTCACCCCTTAACCCTAACCCTTACCCTTACCCTAATTTTACCATAACCCTTACCCTCACCATTACTTCACCCTAACCCTAACCCTCACCCTAACTAATTACCCTAACCCTAACCCTTACCCTAACTTTACACTAACCCTTACCCTAACTTCACCCTAACATTTACCCTCACCATTACTTCACCCTAACCGTTACCCTTACCCTAACCCTAAACCTTACCCTTACCCTTACCCTAACTTCACCCTGACCCTAACCTTTACCCTTACCCTTACTTCACCCTAAACCTAACCCTAACTTTACCCTAACCCTTACCCTATCTTCACCTTAACTCTTACCCTTACCCTAAGTTCACCCTAACTCTTACCCTTACCCTAACTTCACCCTAACCCTTAACCTACCTTCACCTTAACCCTAATTTTACCCTTATCTTAACTTCACCTAACCTTTACCCTCACCCTAACTTCACCCTAACCCTTACCCTTACCCTTACCCTCACCATTACTTCAGCCTTACCCTAACCCTCTCTTCCCTCTTACCGTAACTTTACCCTAACCCTTACCCTCACTTCACCGTTAACATTTTCACCCTAACCTTAACATTAAGATATATCTTCAACTTAAGAATTAAGGATTTACATTATCAGGACTCACATTTTGGCCCCCTAAGGAGCGCAAGTTCCCACAATGTGACTGTATAAACAGATTAAGGTCCCCAAAAAAGATGAATACACACACACACACACACACACACACACACACACACACAAAGCTGAGAAATCCTCTGTAATTACTGTACTGTATTTATTCTAAAGTGTTACTGAATCTGAATACTTTACTTATAATTCATTCCATTTCTGTACACACTACACATCAATCATATCAGCTCAGATTACCATCCAGTATTTTTAGGTTTAGCATCAAATAATTCAGTGTTCACAGTATTTATTTTAAAATAAAGAATTTTAGGTTTAGCCTTTTTTTTTTTTTTTTTTTTGGTTTATCGAGTGAAGAAATTAAACAATATGTGAACACTATGCCTGAAAGGTCAAATGCTGTAATCAAAGTAAAGGATGTTCACACTAAATATTGACTTTTTTTTCTCAAAAATGAGACTGTTATTTTTGTTGTTATTATATATTGTTGTTTGTTTACTTATTCTCATCAATATGATCCAATATTACATGAAATAAATACTTGAATAGTACTTGGTTTCTGATTTATCTTCATGTTGATAAGTGTAGAATCATCACTGCATCACTGTATTTTTAAATTTCTTCACTCGATAAACCGTTCCATACGGTCTGAAGTTTATTCATGCTATTCAAAAGAAGAAAAAAAATTAATTTGTGACACCTTTCAATTTTTCAGAAAAATTGGTATTTTCAGTGTTTTTGTTTATTAGCCAAACTTTTACCTCCATATTCTTGTCGGAATGTTTTAGGGTTTTTTTTTGTTCTCATCACCTACAATAGCATTGTTTAATACATTTTCACCAAAAAATATAGAGAAGTCATTTTTTTACTTCTTTTTATTAGAAGCCTTTTTAGACAAAAGTGGTGGTGTATTATTCTCACTGCACATTACTGTAGATCACCATATATTACCATACGCCACCATATATTACCATACACCACTGCATATCACCATATGCCAACATATATCACTATATCCCACCATATTATCACCACACGGCATCATATATCACCATACACCATCATATATCACCAAACGCCTTCATATATCACCGTGCAACACCATATATCACCATGCTCCACCACCATCGATCACCATACTCCACCATATATTACCATACACCACCATATATCATCATACGAAGCCATATATCACCATACACAACCATATATCACCATATATAGCCATACACCACCATATATCACCATATACCACCACCACATATCACCATACCCCACCACCATAGATCACCATACTCCACGATATATAACCATACACCGCCATATATCACCATACGCCACCACAATAGATCACCATACTCTCCCATATATCACCATATATAGCCATACACCACCATATATCACCATACCCCACCACCATAGATCACCATATATCATCATACACTGCCATATATCACCATACAACACTGTATGTCACCATACATCACCGTATATCACCATACGCCACCACATATCACAATACGCCACCATGTATCACCATACACTGCCATATATTACCATATTCCACCGTATATCACCATGCACCACCATATATAACCATACACCACTGTATATGATTATACGCCACCACCTTAGATCACCATACTCCACCATATATCACCATATATCACGATACGCCGCTGTATATCACCATATGCAACTGTATGTCACCATACACCACCGTATATCACCATAAACCACCATATATCACCATATGCCACCACCATATATCACAATATGCCACCATATATCACCATACACCACCTTATATCACCATACACCACTGTATATCCCCATACACCACTGTATATCACCATACGCCACCATATATCACCATACGCCACCATATATCACCATACACCACTGTATATCACCATACACCAAAATATGTCACCATATGGTGTTGATATAGTGTAAATGGTGTTAATGTTCCTGCTGGTGTTGATGTTTCTCTGGGGATAAATGACTCACCTGGTGTTGAAACATGTCTGTGTGTGAAAAACAAGACTGATAAACAAGGTGTGTAACAGAATTCCATGAAGCAATGATTCATAACTGCTACTTAAAATCAGAATAATTAGTGTCTCATCATGAACTGAACTCAGCTACGAACAGATTCATAAAGTATACGTCTCAGGAAATTCTTATAAAGTGTGTGTTGATCATAAGGCACATAACTGAATTATAGTTCAGTGAACATCATCCTCATCATCATCATCATTGATGTCATCTGAGGATAATCTACTGAATGTTACGTTGTGGAACCACAATATAATTCCGTATGATATATTTAAAATTCCTGTTTAGGTTTAAAATCCATGAACTTCATTACTGCTTT
>JAQMYF010000017.1:1711804-1724320 GCA_030014195.1 Neosilurus mollespiculum
ATCTTTCCTTGGCTTCTTCATGCACATTAATACAAATTTTTACCTGGGGTGCCCAAACTTTCGATCCCCACTGTATATATATAACACACACACAGTGTATAAAAATAGAGTAGAAATAATCAAACCCAGACTGATGAATAAATGATCTGAGCTGTAATAACGTGAGTGTGTTTGTGTACCTCGCGGTCGGCTCGACACTTGCTCTGATGTGTGCGGGTGAACTTGTGCAGCCTCAGCATGTCGTGCAGCTCCTCCCGGGTTAGAGAAAAATCCGAATCGTCTGAATCCGTGTCTGAATCTGTGGTATCGTCGCTTAGCAACACACCCTGAGCACAGAAAAAGAGAGAGAAGCCAAATGCATCATCCTTACCGCCGGAGACAAAAGCACGCCGCTGCAGTTTCTCTTCTGATACCCGCACTCGATGCAATCGGAACGCGCCTCTATCGATATACATCACCTCCGATTAGAGAGTGGTGACCACGAAAACCCACAAAATAGTGATTTCCTTTAATGAAAATGGTTTGTGCATGCGTGTGTGTTTTTGTGCTTCACGCCACCTTCAGCCATTTCCTGCTCTTCCTCAGTTTGGAGAAGTTGTACAAACTGGCCTTGTCTGGTTTGTGCTCTGTGGAGAAGATGAATATCATGAATGAAGAGGAAACGCTGAGCATGCTGGGAGTATTCGTTTATACACTTCTGTGTGCAGTCGAGGTGATGATGAGTACCCTGAAGCAGTGCTCCATTCAGAGTACCGTACTCCGCTCCTCCTCTTCCTCCTCCTGAGCTCCTCACACCCTCCTCGGAGTCAGACGCCTCCTCCTTCACCACCAGCACCGGGGCGTGAGGGTTCGAAGGCGCCAGAGACGGACCTTCACCCAGACCATCATCACTGTCATCACTGAAACAAACACACACACACAAACACACGCACAAAACCATTCACACTCACCGCCAACTAGCCTAAAGTGCATACTGCTGGTCTGTGGGATGAAACCCAAGCAAGGGAGAACATGCAAACCCCACATGGAAACCCCCTCGCCGAGACCGTGTACCTGGATATGTCTCGGTTGAAGATGGCCGAAGAGTGGCGGAGGAAGGCGTCGAGGCGCAGTGAGCGTTCCAGGTGCTGCAGGTGCAGCGGTTTGGCCAATTTGAGGCAGGTAGAGGTTCCACCACCATCCTGCTCTGAGGCCATAAGGAGACAGAACCAGTTCCGGACCCAGCAGGGCTCTCACTGCACACACACACACAGAGAAGAAGTGTGAGTCAGGAAATAAAAACATGGCTGATGAAAAATGACACTTTTAGGGTTCCTAGCTCTCAGTCACAGACCCTTCTCACAGGAATACACTCCGCTATAGGGTTCTAAAGAACAGATGGGAAAAAACTGATTCAGTGATGTCAAGATTCTTTGGTGTGGTGATTCTTGTGTCACCACAGTGGCATTTCTATACATTTTTAATCAACCTGCTTGAATTCGAGGTGGTGAAGCGATGCTGTTCCTCTATAGTCCTACAGGTGGCGCATTAAACTACAGTCGGAGTAAATTATTTGCTAACTTGAAATAGAAATAAAAACAAACACTTTCCAGGTTCAAGGTTTTAAAATTGTAACAAAAAAGAAAATTTGTAATATAGAATCAGGACATTTATAAAATCACACTACTTACAGAATTGCAATACGAATCGAATCAGCACCGAGGTATCGTGATTATATTGGATCGGTGGTCCCTGGTGATTCCCATCCCTATTCTAAAGTGTCCCTGCAAGAAAACACAAATAACAAAATAATTATTTTATAGGAAAATATATAAAATATTTTTTTAAATATACAGTACGTGGTTTATTGAGAATATTTAAAAAGTAGAAGCCCATGATGGCGGAATCGCACCAGCCGCTAGCTAGCCATTATAAGAAATTGGCGGTCTTTTTGCTGACCTTACACTTGACCTTCACTGACCGTTTCATAAAGACGTTTCGGCCTTTGGACCCAAGTTGCTACCCTGAAAATTTGACGGTGATATGCCTCCACATATACAGTAGAGTGCAGTAAAGATTCTACACCACCACTTTTGTGCAAAAGGGCTCCTAATAAAAAGAAATAAAAAAATTCCTTCTCTATAATTTTTGGTGAAAATGTATTGAACGATGCTACACTAGTCAACGAGAACCAAAAAAAAAACATTCCGACAAGAATATTGAGGTAAAAGTATGAATAATAAACAAAAACAATAAAAATAACAATTTTTCAGAAAAATTTAAAAATGTCGCAAAACATTTTTTTACCAAAAAATTATAGAGAAGTAATTATTCTTTTTATACAAGCTACGCAATAACGGCAGGTAAACAACTGATTCCCGACACATTTCTTTCTCATATTTTTATCATATTTACAAACCTTTTTTTTTTTTTTTACAAACAACATCAAACTCAACAAATGTAAGAATTAAAAGAAAATCTTTCATGCACTTTATTATTGTAAACGTCTATTATATGCTATGGACCAGATGCTCCTTTGAATGTACATCATTGTAAAAATTTTTTGATGAGACGTGTGGTGAATACTGGTGGAAGGAGTCTCTAGTGTCAGTGGGTGTAAAGTCAGGGGTTAGGCTGGAACTTTAGGTTTTCAGAAGCTACACTTTCCACATTCTTGGTTAAATGACAAATCGATTTTTTTTTCTGTCTTATTAACCCTTAAGGGTCCAGGTTATAATTGGCAGTTTTTGATTACTTTTGTATTTCAGTTTAAACTGTTTACCTTGCCTTGTTTGGTGTCATTTTTTTTGTCAGCACAACCTCACCTGTGTGACCTTACTTTTTTTTTTGACATACTGCATTAACACACTAGACTTAAAATTACGCAAAAAACACAAAATCCAAGTAAAAAAAAGTTTGGTTTTTTTACTGTGAAAAACACAAAACATGTTTACCGAACCATTTTTATAACTTAGAATGGAAATATAAACTGTAAATGTAAAAAATTATGTACAAATTTAGCACTGACATCTCCAGGGTGTGTTACTCCTCCTGTTGTCCACTTGATGGCAGTGTTTACCTGCAGACTGCCTTGTTTTTGTTATGTTTTTTGCTGACATCACCCCTTGTAAACTGCCATCGCAGGAAGATAAATTAAGATTATTGAATTATTAATCAAACATGTCGAATTCGTTTCCAGTAAGGGTTGGGCTCTGCCAAGGCTGACCTTTGTCACCGTTTCTGTTCGTAATTTTTATGGATACAATTTCTAGGTGCAGCCGAGGCATTGAGGGGTTCTGGTTTGGTGGCCATAGGATCTCATCTCTGCTTTTTGCAGGTGACAATGTGCTTTTGGCTTCATCAAGCCGCAACCTACAGCTCTCAGTGGATCAATTCGCAGCGGCGTGTGAAGCGGCCGGGATGAGAATCAGCATCGCCAAATCCGAGGCCATGGTTCTCAGTCAGAAAAGGGTGGAATTCACCCTCAGGGTCTGGAAAGAGGTCATGCCCCAAGTGGAGGAGTTCAGTTATCTCGGGGTCTTGTTCACTAGTGCGGGAAGGATGGAACGGGAGATCGACAGGTGGATCGGTGCAGCCTCTGCTGTAAAGCAGAGCTTGTACCGGTCCGTCGTGGTGAAGCGGGAGCTGAGCCGAAAAGCAACGCTCTCAATTAACCAGTCAATTTACGTTCCAACCCTTACCTATGGTCATGAGCTTTGGGCAGTGACCAAAAGGACAAGATCACGAATACAAGCGCCTGAAATGAGCTTCCTTCGCAGGGTGGCGGGGCTCTCCATTAGAAATAGGGTGAGAAGTTGTCATCCAGGAGGAGCTCGGAGTAGAACCGCTGCTTCTCCACGTTGAGAAGCCAGTTGAAGTGGCTCGGGCAACTGATTAGAATGCCTCCCTGGTGTGACCCCTGGGTCGACCCAGAACAGGCTGGAGGGACTATGTCTTGCGCCTTGGCATCCCCCCGGAAGAGCTGGAGGAAGTGGCTGGGGAGAGGGACGTCTGGACCTCACTGCTTAGGCTGCTGCTCCCACGACCCGACCCCGGATCAAATGGAAGATGAAGATGAAATTATTAATCATAATTCTGATTTTACTTGGCCTACCAACACCATTTAAAAATTGGTATATAGTGTGAAGTCTGCACTTCTGAAAGTGCACTTCTGAAAGTTGAAACTGAGACTCGGCAAGCCTGTGTTTTCCTGCTACGTCGTCTTAAATCGACCATGTGATTTGGTGATTTGGACGCGCCAGTGCGTTCAATGACTCCTTAACGGTTAATGTTAATGGGGGAATAAACTGAGGCTGGCCAGGAAATTATTGTTTATAACTGTTATGACTTAAGTTATAATGTGTATCCTAGAACATTAAACGTACAGTGGTGTTTAAAACTTTGTAAACACCTTGACAATTTATGCATAAACGTGACTTCATTTTGATAATCATAAGTAGAATTTCTGGAGAACATTAAACAATGATGTACATTGCAGGGCTGTAATGTCCAAAAATAGTTTTTTGCAAAATTCCAAAAAAGAATATCGCTGTTCAGCTACAGTTTACTGTAGAAGATGTGGGCAAGTCAGAAGGCTTTTGTGAAATAGTAATTTTTAGTTTAAATGAGAAGTATTATGTTTAAAAAAAGGAAAACTTAACATTCCAGCATAATAACATAACTGTAAAACATGGCGGTGATAGTTTTGCGCTGTATGCCTGTTTTGCTGCATCTGGGCCAGGACGGCTAGCTATTATAATGAATTATATCAGGAAAATATCACATTTCTCTATAAATCAAACCACAACAAAACAGTGCAGCAAGGCAGCAATCCTGAACACATACACAAATCATTCCACATAAATTGGTAAAAAAAGGAATAATGGTATATGGTATGTAATAATGGTATATTTCGGCATGGGCAACACCGGATCTTAATCCAGTAGGAATGTGTGCGCAGGCAATGTTATAAAAAATACCAACATCCCAGAGCTGAAGGATTTCTTTATGAAGGGATGGACTACAGTTCCTCTGTGTCAATGTTAAGAACTAATCGATTGTAAATGTTTAGTTAAGGTTCTTACCGCACAAAGGTGAAAGGCTAAAAGGGAAGAACATACTTCTGCTAAAACTCAACACTGGATCATTTCACTTTGTAAATATTGTTTTGCCTTGTGTGTTTAATTGGATGGGGTCTTGGTCTTTTTTTAGGACTTGTGTGAAAACTTGATTAAGTTTTAAGTCGTTGTTTATGCAGAAACACCCCACACATCATTCTAAAAGCTTCATAAACCTTCAAACATCTGGGTATACAACAGAAACCATCATAAACATTTGATTTTATTGTATTTTTGCCTTCATGATCAATCAGAATGACTTAGAAAAAGCCACTAAAGTCAAGACTTACTATAAACTAAAATATTCTTCATTACGCTTTTTCTTTTTTCATTAAGGGCAAAGATTCTCCATCTTGAACACTTTATCGCCTGCATTTAATTATTTTCCTTACATTAAGCGATATAAGGCTAATTCCCCAGATTTCAGTAAAACATGACCCAGTAGATGTTATTTTAATGACTGATGATAAAACGAAGGATCATAAAACAGTTCTGTGTGAAACATTTTGCTGTTAAATAGTAAATAACATTCTACGGTGTTGAAATGTTGACTTTAAGGGCTAAAATTTTTGTGTGCGTATTTATGCATTGTGGTATTTACAATTAAAGATAAAAAATAGTGAACCATAGATCAGGATTCAAAAAAAACATCTAAGAATCGGTATAAACATTTATTAGTTTCCTAATTATTCCAGTTTTTGGTGCACATGACCATTGACCTGGCTCTGACAGAAACCATCAGTGAACTTGTCCGGAATCGATTCTGAATCAATAGTTTCGACTCTCACTTAAAAGTTTCAAAAATAAAGAGCTGACTCTTTCGAGGAGAATCGACTCGCGGCGCTCCGGCACGACTATTAACTCCCAGCGTTTCGAACACGAGAGTCGACTCTTTTTCGACTCAACTCCCAATTTCTGACATCAAAACACAAAACACTGCAATTAAAAATCAAGCAGCTGGGACGTGTTTTTTTTTTTTTTTTTTTTTACCGTGTATTACGTCAGATATAACCCGAAACTGTGTCACTTAGCTTGGCTAGCTGGAGCCCAGGCTAAGTGTTAGCAGTTTAGCTAACATGCTAACCTCCGGTTAGCGCATCAACGACAGGCTAGTTAGCCGAGCTGGGTTTGGCTAGCTAATCCGAGTTTAATGTAAGATCGGACTCTTTGACACGCAGGTTAGCTAGCTAGCCTAATTCAAACCAAATAGCGATAATAACGGTCCCAGTGAAGCAGCAAGCCTTGGTACCGCTTACTCAGCTAGCTATACTGAGGTACTTAACCTTGAAGAGTTAGCGTTAGCGAGTTAGCTTAGCGAAATGTTTGCTCACTTCTGGAGGTTTGTGCCTTGTATATTTCTTTGAATAATTCAAACAGGCCCTGTCTCTTTAAGGCCACATCCACTGGGGCAAATGATATAAACCGGGTAACTGTTTTTGTTTATTATTTATATGTTTTTGTTCCCCCCGTTCACGGGCCGAACACCCACATAGACACACACACACACGAGCCGCGCGCGCGTCTCCCTGACAAGAGACGGAGCGGACCAGGCCAGTGCTCTCCCGATTCCACTTCTCTAACTCTCTCTCCCTCCCGGCCATCTTACCCCCAACGCTCCCCCACCGTGTCCCTTATAAACGCAGGCTCACCTCGTCGCCCCGTGTCCCCCCTGTTTTCGCTCTGTCTCCGCTGCTGCCGACTCGCACAGCGCAACCCTGTCTCCAAAATGGCGCTTGTGAACAAGGAGAGAGAACTGAGGCGGTGGACTCGGCAGCAGCAGAGAGGCGGCCACTTTCAGTAACCGTGCAAAGCAGGGACAACGGCGCCATGGCGAGGACGGAGCACGAAACAGGCATTCGTAATCAAACGCAGAGCACCAGATGCGAAGAGTTCGTAACAGGCACGCAGAATCCAACCGCGATTTTTTCTGTTTAACACTCTTTACTTATTGTTCTTTAAACATAATCACGAGTGAGAGGATTCCCGGCCAGATTTATGCGCTTTAACGGCGGCCCGAATCTCTGCAATCGACCAGTGATGCCTTCCAGCCTCACAAGTTTTCTGGCGTACGTGTGACGTCATCATCACAGCTTCCTAAATATCGCGTGATTTCGGGGAGAAGCTTTTTATGTTCCTTATGAACTTCTCAGGATTTTAATGTTGTAGAAAATCACACAACTCTTTAACTCTTTTAAAAACCATCTGATTTCTTAGCACACAGAAGGAAACCAGAAAAATGTGCCCCCCTATAATATTTATTCATAGGAAGGAAACAAACCAGAGGTCACCTGGTCTTCGCGTCTCGATTATCGTTTTCATGATCTATATCGTGATATAATAATGTAGGACAAAAAATACTGTTATCACGATCACGTCTTTCATTCGCAAGTATTTTCTTTCCATGAAGATCGGTTTGTGGGCTGCGAGAATCTGTTTCCGTGATTAAAAAGCGCAACATGTGGAGTGCGCCGCGTTCCCTGCACTAGTTATTTCACTCGCGCTGGAAACATTGCGCTAAAAGCCAGGTTGTTTATTTATTATCGTCATTAAATGAAACCGTGAGCTATGCTAAATTATACATATGCACATCAATTCCATAATTTTCATATAGAAAAGATCCAAAATATCAAGCTAACAAAAAAAAAAGTCCCGATGACTACTGTATGTACGGTATATGTAGCGATTCTTATAAAACGTGATCAAACGAACAAATAAACATACACCTTTTAAAAGCCTTATTTTTAAACTTCGCTAAGAACATTAATTTAAAAATGTATTCATTAGCCGAACCACTAAAACCTATCTCAGCCGACTCTGGGTGAAAGCGGGGAACAGCGCACCAGACCATTGCAGGGCCAACACACGCACGCACGCACGCACGCACGCACACACACACACACACACACCCACCCACCTTGGAGCAATTTAAAACAGCTAATTAGCCTAACGTGCCTGTCTTCAGTCTGGGGGAGGAAACCGGAATAACTAAAATATTTTAATAATTTATTCAAAATGCAATTATTCAGCCAAGAACACGTCACAGCATCAGTGCATCACTGTAAAATAAATCAATACTAATAAAAATAATACCTATTATCTAATACTTTTACACGCCTACGAGTACCAACAATAGATTTGCTATATTTTGTCATACTTTTAATAAATATTATATTATACAATTACAAAACTGATGCAATGGTATTATTCTAATGTTATTATATAATAGCAATGCTTAGATGAGTACAATTTATTACTAATACATTTATTATAACAATATCTCACCATTTTTAAATATACTATAATATATAATTACCATCTTTTTTTTTATAATGAAAAGAAAAAAGGCACTGTCGGCTGATAGGTGCCAGCCTCCCCGCGACCCTCATAAGATTAGTCGGTTCGGCAAATGAGTGAGAGACTGAGAACGAATTTAATATTTCAGAGGCGGACACTTTATAGATTAAGGAATGTATTTACCACAAAATTAGGAAAAAGATACTGCGACAGAGACACGATGCTGTACGGTTTATTTGTGTAAAGTCATGCGATATGCGTTAACATGATTACATCATTACATACAGAGGCAAGATTGAGCTGGAAAAAGCGCTGGGATCTACTTGTCTAATTATTCAGGTTCACGTGTACGCAGCCGTTCTGAAAGCACTGAAATGTTGACGCGTCTGGGCTGGACGCTGCAGCACGGTTCGGGAGACATGATAGAAATGGGTTTTAGAGCCAGCTGGACATTTCTTCCTCGAACCTGTGCGGATCGATGAAAGGCTTATCGATGGATTTGATCATCAGCTCGCCACAGTAGGAGCACTCGGAAGCCACGATGTCGTCGATGTCCGATTTGATCTGCTCTCGGCTGCCTTGGCCTTTCCCCAGGCTCACCGTGTCCTCCTCTTTGGGCTTGTGGCGAGATTTGGTGGTCTGCGTGGCGGCGGCGAGCTTCTTCTGCAGCTCCTCCAGCTTGTTCTGCTTGAACGCCGAGAGGTGCGGAGAGACCTCCTGCAAGAGGCAGTCGTAATGGAACATGTGTCCGCACAGGAAGAGATAGAAGGGTCGGTTGAGTAAGGGGAAGTCGCAGGTGGCGCACTTCTCCTGAGACTCCACCACGCCGTACTTGTTCCTCATCTCCTGGATGTCGCGGCGGATACGTCTGGCGCTCTCGGTGGCCTCCTCCATCTCCTGCTTGAGCTCCTCGATGTGCTGGTTGTACTCCTCCAGCGAGGCGCAGATGGCCTCCTTGAAGTGGTCGATGGTGACGAAGTCTGGGAAGAATGGCAGGATGTCCTCGATCTTCAGCAGGTTGCAGCTGGACAGACAGTTCATCGCCTTCTTCACGTCCTTCTCCTCCTGCACCACGTGACGGGCGATCTTCAGCCACAGTTTCTTCCTCAGCTCCTCGTCGTCCTCGGGAAGGTCAGCGCACGTCTTGGCCAAATCGACATCCACCTGATCTCACACACACACACACACACACACACACACACACACACACAGAGTCATTGTCGATAGCAAACTTTATTTTTCAATTAGGCATCAAATCCAACTGAAACAGATCCGAAGATCCCATGAATCTGAATTTAATCTAATATTAAAATGTTAAAATATTTTAATCAAATTGTAAAACAAGTATGATAGAACTACACCAATTAATTATTATTTTTTAAATCATTATTAATTATTATTATTGTCAATTATCATTATTATTAGTAGTATTAATAATATTCATCATCATTTATTATTATTATTGTCATTAATTATTATTATTATTATAATCGTCATTAATTATTATTATCATTATTATTATTTTTGTCGTCATTAATTATTATTATGAGAATTATACATTTTTAAGAGAACACCATCAATTATTAATAAAACTGTTAAAGTTATGCAGTAGAACTACATCAGTATTGATTTTGTTGACTGATTTTGATATACTGTATTAATCCCGTAAGGGAAATTTGGTTTCTGCATTTAACCCATCCAAAGTGATCACACGTTATTTAGATGTAATATTTAAAGTTAGGCAAGCCTTAAAAACTCCACAGTAACACATGAATATGTGTACATTTTCATTATCAGGTGGTTTATACTTACATTTTATGCTAATATTAGACCTTACATGGTGTCGTCACAAATCTTTAAGGAGTAACACCTCACCTGCAAGGCTAAATCCACAGCTTCTTCATACAACTCCATGATCCTATAGACCAACACGCACGCTTGGAGATAGCCATGTTCAGCACAGAGGCGTAAGGCGTATTTCAGGTCGTAGTGGATCTCCGAGGCATGCGTTCCCGCTTGCTCGAGGTACCACAGCAAAGAATCGGGTTTATACTTGGCGTAGAGCGAGAGCAGATAATTGTGGATGGCTTCCTCCTTCACGCCAAGCTCGTTCACGCAGAACTCCATGTAACGGATCGTCTCGTTGATCTGCTGGGTGCTGCCGATCTGACTGTAGTTCACCAGCGCCGGGATCAGCTGCTTGGGATCGAGCCGGTTGCCCATTTGGATCCAGGCGTCCACCACTTTCTTCGGGATGTGCTGCATGAGAACAGGGGAGAACTTGTAGAACAGCTTTTCGTCGCAGTGCTTGGAGAGGACGTCGAGTGCTGCGGCGTAGTCGTCGTGCTGGCAGTGGTGAGAGATGACCCGCTCGTAATCCTGCATGATGACGGAAAAATACACCATGTCTTCGACGTTGCCGTGGCTTGCCAACAGGTCGTAGATGGTGCTCCGGTTGTTGTAGAAGCACTCCTTGTGCCTGGCGCTGCTCAGGAAAGAACGGAACTCCTCACGCGTCTCATCAAACAGAGCACTCTTTTTATCCTCCGTCTCCAGTTGTCCGAGACGGTTCAGGTACAACTCTGTCAACCAGGTGACCAGCAGCGTGATCTGCGTCTTCTCGCCGGACCTAAGGCTGTCCAATTTGCGTAACAGGAACTCCTTCAGAGCTTCTTCCTGCTTGGCTTCGATGAACTTCAGCGCGATCTCTTCAAAGTAGTTCTGAGTCAGAGCGTAGCACTTTGCGCTCTCAAGATAACACTTTTTCTGGAACCAGTGCTCCGCTTCCTTGGCAAGAACCATATCCTTGCACTCCGGGCGATCTCTGCAGTACTCTTTGGCCAGGTCGAACTTCTTCATGTTCATGTACATCTGCCAGACGTCTCTAGATTCCCTCTGGATGTGATACCGAAAGACGGCTTTCTCGGTGTAGATCCACACCAGTCCGCCGACGGGGTCTTTGATCATCTTTTTGAGGGGGCCAAACTTATCCGGGAAGACATCCTCATAGACCACTTGTCCGTTCAGGGTGCAGATGGCCTTGACCCGATCAGGAAGCAGGAGGAGGAAATGAAACTGGGTGAGCACGATGGAGATCGGCTTGTTGTAGCTGAAGTCGATATCGGACGTGTATTCCCAAACCTGGACGTCGCTCAGAAGAGAGTCAGGCCGCGAGTAGTCCAAGTGGCCATACAAAACCCCGTTTCCCATCATCCAGGCGAAGGAGTTGGGGCTTGAACGGAGCTTGGAGGTGTAGAAGCCGATCTCGCTGTAGCCCATATTTACAGGAAACTCCTGGAAACTTGGTAAGAGATCCTGATTCTGAGCAAAGATCGAGCTGACGCCTTGTTGCTCGGAGCCCTCGGCTAACCTGCCTACAAACTGGAAGAGACGCTTGCGGGTGGTGGCAATGATGAAATACTTCGAATCTATCCCGCGTTCCACCTCCAGGCAGCACACGGGCGCTGGTTTTCCGTCCTCTTCCAAGGAATGGACCTGTCTGAAGTACTGGTCCGGGTTGGTGTTGAAAAGGGAACCCTCGGACGCAGAGATCTCCGCCTCAAAAATAATGCCTTGGCTGGTTCCGACAAGAATCGGGCCAGTGTTTGTTTCATTGCCTAAAATCTTGTTCCAGCCCACGCTTTCTATTAAGTGGCCTCTCCATCTGGAGAGGCTGCGAACCTTCTGTGTGTTTCTGTTTAAGTAGACGCACTCGCTGGTGGTTAAACTGATCACCAGATGAGATCCTGCAACACAAGAAGTGGTTTGGATTAGTTACATAAAGTCTAATATGCAAAAATATCACACTGAGACCTTTAAAGATGATGATGGTGGTGGTGGTAATAAAGGTAGAGATGATGATAGTGATGATGATGGAGGTGGTGGTAATAGTAATGGTGAAGATGGTAATGGTGAAGATGGTAATGGTGATGATGGAGGTGGTGGTAATAGTAATGGTGAAGATGGTAATGGTGAAGATGGTAATGGTGATGATGGTAATGGTGAAGATGGTAATGGTGGTGATGGTAATGATGATGATGGAGGTGGTAGTAATGGTAATGGTGAAGATGGTAATGGTGAAGATGGTAATGATGATGATGGAGGTGGTGGTAATGGTAATGGTGAA
>JAQMYF010000017.1:1857552-1875779 GCA_030014195.1 Neosilurus mollespiculum
GAGAAAATTTTTAGATTCCTCCTTAATTTAATTTTACTATGTAAAGCTGCTTTGTGACAATGTCAATTGTAAAAAGCACCATACAAATAAAACTGACTTTACTTGACTCAAATTCCACACAGAAACGCCATCGCCGAGCCCGGGACTAGAGTGCAGGTACTGTAGTTTAATTCTGCGGATCCTGTTGAAACCCGAACTGAATCCCCCGCGGAGCATCAGGAGTTCCCCTGTGGACGCTCCGTGGAGGATGTATACTTGGTAAGTGACAGTACTGTAAGTAGACACCACTTCTACAACAACACCCTTTACTTATTTAAAAAAAAAATGTTGCTAACACTTTAAATTACAGCCTGCAAATTACAGGGTGGGTACTTGTTAAGTACTGTAATTTAAGGTGTTCTTTTGGACGTTCCCTTCATTCCCTGTTGGTCCTGTAGGTTCACCTGAAAGCGGTAGAAAGTGCCATCATCCTTCAAAGTGAGCACGTGGTCCGAGATGGGGAAGATGTAGCCCTGAGCAGCGATCAGGCTCCCGATGTGTAAGGCCTCCCCTAAAATAAACAAATGATCTGTTCATACAGCTCACCAGTGACATCCTAATTATTTCTGAACCTTTTTCTCTTCCTTCCATTATCACACTGTTTACTCACCGGGATCTTCGATGGAGAGATTCTTCATCAGCCACTGAACGATGTCTGAACCTGGGGTTCAGTGTAAAGAGAAGTCCGTCACGAACACGAGAACACAGAATTGTACCATTATGTTTAAATTTGAAAATGGTTCATTTTTTAACCAGAATTGTATATTTTTCTCCATCATTAGCGGTATTCAATTAAAGACAACATCACATGATTGCACAGGAACAATCAGGTGTGTCTCCTGATTGGTTGGGATGAAACCTAGAGTCCTAGTGGCTCTTTTAGATGAGATTGGGGACCACTGTTCTGGAGTAACCACAAAATATTTTTTAATAAAATACAAATTTTATATCACGCATTTGGGTGTCATTGGCCTACCCTAGCCCACCCATGACCACCCTGGCCCACCCTTGCCCACCCTGGCCTGCCAGGCCCTCCCCAGGTGCATCCTAACACAAGCATACCCAGGTTAGCTCACTTCTTAAGGGGTGATCACACTAGAGTTGCAGTAGGAATGCGACTGACGCAAACGGCAATTTCAAATTCTCAAATTTGCCGCCTGACATTGGCGCATCGCATTTTAGTCACTTGGTTAGTGAACTCATCACAAAAAGTTTCAAACATGTTTGTTAGAAATTTCCTCAAATGTCACAAAAGGAGGCTCTGATGTAGTCTCAAACTCTTCTCAAACAGTCTGCACATGTCGTGAGAAGGTGGCAGAGTCGTCGTTTTACTCGCAAATGAATAGTTTTTTTGTTCTGAAGGAAAAGCAACAAGTTTGAGATTTCCACATCAAAAGTTTGACACTTGCTGACATCCACCATATTCCGTATATATTTTGTCATCATTCGTATTTTATTCGCATTTTGCTTGCGCTAATAACACATGTATAAAAAGTGATGGTTTGAGAACAAAAAGCGACTGATTTCGCAAGATTCGGGGAACTTTCGCAAGATTCGGGGTTTTTTCGCCAAACATCCGCAAATTACTCACAAATCAGTTGCAAAAATTGTTGAATGAACTTTGCACGATATATATTTATGCATTTAAGCTGCAAAATATTTTCTTGCCTGTGGGGTCGCAAAACGTCTTGACACGTATTTAAATAATTTCAAAAACATCTAGTGTGATCACCCCCTAAGCCCTCCCTAGTCCAAGCATACCCACCCTAGCTCACTTAAACCCACTCTGGCCCACCCAGGCCCATTCAAGCCCAAGCATACCCACCCAAGTCCGCTTTAATGGTTTTGGAATGGTATGTTTAACTCATTAAAGACATTATCTCTAGCTCGCTAATATCAAATCAGACAAACAAAATGAAATAAACAATAGACTTTTATTCTGGAAGGTAAATTTTTATATAATTAAATCAGTATTTATTGCTGATTATTGTGTGTGTGTGTGTGTGTGTGTGTGTTACCATTTCTATCAGATTTTAAAAAAACCGGACAGGCCATGCCCACAGCTTCCTAACCCAAGTGATAACGTCTCTACAGACATTCAGAGATGACGAGCGTGCTTATAAAAGTGATGTCCTCACCTGTGACCACGCTGGGAATCTTTGACATGAAGCTCTTGACAGTTCTGATTGGTACGCCGTCAGTTTCGTCCTGGATTCGGGTGATTATGTCTTCAATCTGTCGACAGACAGGAAGAACAACCTGTATGAGTTCTCACAGGTATCTCACTTATCTCTCATGACTGATATTTATCACACAGTGGATATTAGCACTTTGGTGAAAAACAGGAACGTGTATTATTTACAAACTTTTCAGTCATTCTCAGATCCTGCAAGTTTACTCAATTCCACGAGACTCAGTGGCTGAGAGAGTGGGACAAATGAGCACTAGAAGATGAGGAATATCTGTCTGCCTGTCATCAAGGGGTGGAGCTTATGTTAAATTTCACTGATGTTCATTTACCAAAAAATTAGTGCGATTATAAAAGTCTAAGCACTGTCTAACTTCCCATACAGTATATTCTTCAGTGAATTTAATAATTTTACCTCCTCACACTGTAATTCCCACCTTATGACTTGGAAGAACCTCCAAGTGGGATTTTCCAAGTTGGAATATGGGGGTTCTAGTTTGCCCCACCCATTTTTGTTCCATCACAGACAAAGGAGAGATGCGCTATTGTTCATCAGATGTATGCTAAATCGAGCTAACAGTTTTCTGCAGTAAAAATAATGGCAAAGGAATGAAACAGGAAGATCTGCAGCAATGTGCATCGCTATCGATGTGGAGGTCATGAGTTCGAGTTCAGTTTAATGCACAAGGCCACCTGTGGTCGGGAGTCCATGAGAGCGAATTGGCTGAGCTCTCCGGGAAGGAGGGACGGTATTCGCACGCTTCCCTGTCACTCAAAGCGATCACTGGCCAATCATGGGTGTCTCTGAGCTCAAGCATACAAGGGGGCGGATAGAGTTTTCCTTCAAAGTGTGTCACGCTCCCCCTGAATATGCATGCACAGCAGTTCAAAGAAACGTGGCATCACGGGTCTCGGAGAAAGCCACCGATTGGTGGTGGTTGCGTGATAGGGAGGCATTAGGGAGGGATTAGTAAAACAGAGACGACATGAGGTTGGTAAAAATTCCGTGAACAGAAATGGTTATGCAATTAAATGTTTCTGATATTTCCACCTCATTTGATTTGTTTGGGAAAGTGTAATTACACCACATCACTGATTTCTGGTAGGGGTTCAATTTAAGGCTAAATTATATCTAAATATCGATTTATTACTTGAGAATAACATTGATGACGATGATTACGATGATGAATAAACATTACTATTCAGTTTTTAATCACCTCTTTGGACTGGGTAGAGTACTGGAAGCTAAGCAGTGTTTCCAATTTATTACTGCAGCCACCCATTTAAAAATGTATACACTGCTGGCGGCACAGTGGTGTAGAGGTTAACACGTCCACCTCACAGCAAGAAGGCCCGGGTTCGGGGTGTTTCTGTGTGGAGTTTGCATGTTCTCTCCGTGGTTGCTTGGGTTTCCTCCGGGTACTTCGGTTTCCTCCCACAGTCCAGAAACATGCACAGTAGGCTGAGTGGCTGTTCCACATTTCCCCTAGGCGTGAGTGTGAGTGTGAATGGTTGTATGTGTGTTGGCCCTGCAATGGCCTGGCGTGCTGTCCAAGGTGTACCCTGTCATCGCCCAGAGTTGGTTGAGATAGGCGCCAGCCTTTCAGCGACCCTAATTAGGATTAGGCGGCTAAGATATTGAATGAATGAATGAATGCAGGCAATCACTGGTGTTTCTTTGTTTGTCAGCTTATCTTCGAACAAAATCCTGACCACACCTGAGCAGAGATTTTCACCAAACCTGGTGGAGACGGTACCTCACCTGTGTCCCAGAGATTGATTTGATTTTAAAATGTCAAGGAGAAAGGTGAAGGTCAGAACAAGGTGTGTTGCTAAATCTCAACAGATCATCCGTTACTGTTCTCCGAGCTAATTAGTGCGCTTTAATAGACCGGATCACACCTTGGATGATGATGATATGTGTGTGTGTGTGTGTGTGTGTGTGTGTGTATTACAGCAGGGTGTGTGATTCAGAACAATAGCATGTACTGGTATTTTTCGCAGCTTAATTTTAGTACGTCAATCCTGTCAACAAGATGTCAGAAATCTCCTGGAACAAAGCTGCGCTCCAAGGATGGCTTTATACACAAGGTTTTCCCTTCAAACTGTATATTTTTGGTGGTAACCCGGGTGGTTTTCTCTACGTTCTGTCGCTAGCTTGGAATTAATTTGTTGTTTCTAAATATAGTCTGGGGTAAACTACGGATAGCTGCACATACTAGCATCCAGTCTGGTTAAAAATGCTTTTGGGAGATTTTTCTCTCCACATAAGGCCCATACATTTGTTTGTGTGTTTATTTATTTATTTATTTATTTATTTATTTAGTGGCTCTGCTAGAGAGCAGTTATCTAACCTCACTTGCTTAGCTCTTGCTATGCACGCTGATGCTTTTCTGGTCTTTAAATAGCTTTACTGTGTAGCTAGTGCTAACGTTAACCCACTAAATATAGTTTTTGGTGAACATGCTAATATCTTACTTTATTATCAAGTGTAGAAATATTACTCAATTCAAAAATTATATTAATATTATGGGGAAAAAACAAACAGAAAGCTAACTGTTGCCTATAAATAACCTCCACACCGGTAAAAAAAAGGCTTTTGCTCAGCAGGAGGGAGAGTAATCAGATTAAGAAGCACTTTCTGCCGTCGAGATTGCATGCTGTTAACGCCATTCCCTGGCGCTCGACGTGCGTTTGCATGTAAATGGTAAGACCCCAGACACGTAATGCATATCTATATATAAACCCAAAACAAAAGCAATCAACAAACCGCTGAGCTGAGGTGAACAAAGCGAGGCCTCCTTACATTAACGCAGTACACACATTATCAGACGTAACACACTCAGTCCCTCAACATCATGCACGCAAGTCACTCAGCCATCGTCATAAACGATATTCTGAGAAAAAATAGAAATCAAAACGTTACATACATGGACGGATAACAGATGGGTTTCTCTGGACCTTCTTTCCACCCACATGTACGCACTGTATATAAGATATATTCTGACAGATTGGAAACAATCCCAGATTAGAGAGGTACTCATAGAATATAAGGTACCTTCGTCACTCAGCATGAATAATGGAGGAAATATTCCATATATGGGTACTGGTTTTAATTAACCCTGTGCTCGTCCTATGATATGATCCATAGTATGGTGATGTGAAAAAACTCTCTCGTCTGAAGGATTTACGAGATAGCTGGGGTTCAACCTGTCAGGGTCACTGCTTTGACCTTCAGTTTTGACCCTGACATTCCATAATCAAATGGTCTCTGGGACGCCTACCATACAAACAAACGGACTCACAAACGCCAGTGATTACAATCTCTCAGCAAAAACTCAGTTTTGGGAGGATGTTACACCTGCTGTACAAAGTATAGCAAACTTTGTAAGGATCAGGAAACTTTTATTTCCTAAGTCATGTTTACTTCCCAGGGAATATTTTGGCATTTGTTTTTTCCCCCCATAACTTGTACTGTTCAGGATAATTTTGAAACAAGTTTTGCATTATTTTTTGATTGATGCTCTTAACATTCTTCTAAATCCTCTCAGACGTCTCGGAAGGTTATCTTGTCTTCGCAGAGTAAGGTTATTCGCTGGATAACTTTGACAGTATGAACATTTACAAATATAAACTTTAAATACCTCCATGTTAGAGTAGGCTGGCAAGCTGTGCTCGTAAAAATCAATAAGAGCTGTAAGTATGTGTTATCAGTTTATCTGGTTCCCAAATATTACTGAGTTATACAGCATTAGGAAAAATGTATTATATACTATGTCATATATACTACACAGGAATGGTGTGATCTGATTGGATCACTAACCTGGAAGAATCAAAAATTATTACCAATTCAGTTAAGCATGACAGAGGTGGGTCAGGTGAACTCATTTTTCAAATTAATTATTTAAGGTTTTTTTTTTTGTTTGTTTGTTTTGTTTATTTATTTATTTATTTTTATATTTCTAGAGCATGAGAGTGGAGACATGCGCTCCATTATATCTTTTAAAACTCATAAAATTATTTATTTAAAAAAAAAAAAAAATTTAATTGCTTTTTTTTGCCTTTAAAAACAACCAAGTCCTTGTTGCATAAGTTTCCGAAATTATTTTGGCATTTTGTTGAATTTCTAGGATTTCAGTATCAGTGACCGTCACAAAGCGTGAATTTCTGTTCGCCATTTTATCTCAAGCATTATCCAGAGCGTGCACGATGGAGAATTAACAATTGTGCCCTGAAGGTGCGATGGATGTTGCTATATATGAGCCTGAGGGAATAAGTGTTTATACATTACAGGAAAAGCACAATAACATTTTAATTAAAATTCTTCTTATGACATACGCAGGTCAACTCGGAGCACACGTGTAACATCTTCTTATTAACGCTTTTTAAGAGTTTTAGTATATATTTCACAGAAACATAAAGAAGAGCAAACTAAAACAAGTTCATTTTAACCTACTTTAAGAGGCAGGTCAGGTGATCCGCGCTTGTATAGCAAATAGCATCTATTTAACGTAATTTTTCTGCGTTTACTCTACATGACACAGTAAATGGGTTTTAGTATATATTACACTTAAACACACACAAAACAAACTAAAATTGGGACTTTATGGTTTATTTTCATGGTAATGATGACGCCGCCTGCTATGAGTAACCGTCACAAACTGGGCGTGTCTGTCATCTTGATAATAGGATACGAGAGATCAATTACAGATCAGTCAGATCACGTTGGAATGGAAAAAAGAAACTGGAATAAAAAATACTTCTTTCCCTTTGTTTTTTTTTTTGTTTTTTAGCATCGCTGCTTAACAATTCTCCACAAATCCCCTTCAGTGAAAAAAAAAAAAAATCTCTCCATCACTACACTCATTCCTCCCCATTAAATCATGCAGTGCGTTTCAGAATGGGCTCCACCCTTCATACCCCCCCCTCCCCCCGAAAGCCCTCTAGGCCTCCCTTTAAAGCACTATAAACAGATTGATGAGTGTGTCTGTGTCCGCCATCCCGGGGGTTCTGCTCATGATGGCGGTGTTCCATCTTCATATCACATGTGATTGCATGCTCCAGTTTCCTGCCCTGAGGTTAATACATCATAAAACAGAGCTGGCTAACAGCAGATTGATCCTGTACATCCAAATCAATACTAATTATTTTGGGAATGGTGTCAATCTTCTAGTTGGCAGAAGTGATGAAAATGATCCCCTTTGGATGGTGTGCATTTGTGATATCCTTTAGCAAAGTACATGGAAAAACAAGAACTGCGGACTGAAAGCTAGCTGGCTAACTTCCTGATGTTCTCAATTCTGATTGGTCAGAAGCACAACAGGTTGGGTGATATATCAATAATTCATTGTACCGCGATATGAACAATGGAATATTGTGTGTATTGTGTGCATTTCCTCCAGCAACAATGTTTTGACCCTCATGAATACATTAAGTAGCATGATGCGTAAAACTAGCATATTCTGGAATCCCAGGAATTTTGAAAGGATTCTTGAACATTGTGAGATTAATTCCTCTTCTTCCATTTTAAGTAGATAAAAAAAAATTTTTACTTTTAAAGAATTTTTAAACCCCACTCAAGTATCGTTTGTATCGATAAGTTAGCGCTTGAAGAGCTAAAGTATAATTTTCTTTCCTCCTCTCCACTTCCCACCCAGGATTCCCTGTATTCTATTCTCACAAGTTTAAATTAACAACCATTTACTTTAAGAACGTTTTTAAACACAGTGCTGCCTTTAGTTTATTTTTTTTGCTATATTAACTTATTTTTATTATTTAAAAACAGGATGGAACATTACACATAAGCTCCCAGTAGGGACGGAACATCTTACGCTCATATCATTTGGCAGACAGCCGTACCAAGAGCAACTAACTTCTATCTCATTTATACAACTGAGGAGTTAAGGGCCTTACTCAAGGGCCCAACCTTTTGCTCAGCAACCCAAAGGCTTATACCCCTTCCTCACTGACGCCACTTGATCCGCGGAAGCTCACGGAAATCCTTCCGCAGAACACCGCGTGATTGTTGTTGCAATCAGAGAACCATGAGCCGCAGAGAACCATGAGCGCCGGTAGTCACGGGAACTTCTAAGATGTTTGATTTTTCTGCTGCATTCCTGCGTAAAGACCGAAAATGTGTCATTCCGGTGTGAAAACGTGACACCACCGCCAGCATCGTATGACCACCGTGAGCAACTTGTGAACATCGACAAGCACCAGTGGTACCATACGATGCTCAAGGTGATCATACTTTTTCCTACATTATAAAAGGCTGTGAATCTTCACTTCAGCTATTGTTGCAGAATTATAACTTTGAAGGGAAGAGGACGAGGAAAAAAAGACTTTTCCCGAAAGTTGTATCGGTGAGAAAGTGGTATTAACCACTGAACCACCAAACCGGCTGGTGCAACATGAATGAATGAGATGAATGAATGGTTCAACTTCTTCAACAGAGCAGCGATCAGGGAAAAATAAGGCAAGTAGCACATGCTCTTTGATGCCATCTGTTTTTACATAATTTCAGTCATTTCGTTTCACTTCCAGTAATCACAGCCTTCTGGAAGTACAAAACACAGCATATAAACACGGCCTGATTATAGCCAGAGGGGAAAGTAAAAGAAATGATTTGGAGAACACTAATTGGGATGAACGAGTGTATAAAGGAGTGCGAGTATGATCTTTGCAGGGGGTCTTATTGCTACTTCAAGTGATTTTTCTTTCATCACCATCAAGCAACGTCTCCCACCTTCCAAATCCTGGATGAAAAGTGTATAATGAATGCACCAGCACTCATCTCACCGCTTTTATTTAAAGACACTCTGCCTCATGCCTGTAAGTTTCTTCAAGCTTGCTCAGCATGGTCTCCTGAAAGATGTTCTTCCACCACGCTTCTTATTACATGTTAAACAGCAGCACAGTGGTCTTTATCCAAAGCCTCTGCTCTTAGAACCAATTCGTACTAAGAGAACACCAGAAATCACGGAACCCAAAACCGGTATTTCTCTATTTAACACTAGTCCAAAAGGTATAGATTTAGGTTCCTGTTCAAAACGTTTTGAACCCTATATTAGCCAGACTATCATCTCCAAATGAACCATGCTGACAGTCCAGATCCAGATATGCTAATATCCCAAAGCCATGCTAATGAGGAGGTCCTGGCTGCTGCCCAGAAAATGATGCAAGGCTACAACTGCTGCCCCGCCCTAAACCCTAACCTTAAACCCTGGGCAGGGATTCCACATGTATATGCAATTTGCGTGCTATAAGCTCTTAACTAGCCACGCTAACAATCATGAATTAGATATCAAAACAGCCCTGACCTAGCCATGCTAACAGCCATGTGTTAGCCATCAAGCCAAGCTAGACCAAGCCAGACGTCATGCCAAATAGACGCTATTATTATTGATAGATGCTATAGTATTGAAATGGTTAGGGTAATTTTTCTCGTTTTTTAATAACACGAACTATAGATATGGACCCATATATAGGCCTATATATATATATATATGAGCGTCTAACTGGGAAGCGTCCATTAGGGAAGCACACATTAGGGAAGCGTCTATCTGGGATGAAACCGCTGGTATCACATTAACTAGGTAATGCTGGCTAACAAACTAGTGCAGCATTATGCTATTTTTTTTAATGTCACACCAGGGTTCTTTTTATTTTCTCCAAATAGTAGTAAGCTACAGTATACAAAACAATGACGTAACTGTTGTTAGCATATTTCTGAATCAGCATTAGAGCGATATCTGGTGTGTTGGTGTTGGCATCGTGGTAAGCACATCCACCTCACAGCAAGAAGGTCTTGGGTTCGAGTCCCGGACTCGATAAGGGCGTTTCTGTGTAGAGTTTGCATGCTCTCCCTGTGGTTGCATGCCCTCGCCCAGTGTCAGAATGGGTGTTTGAGTGAATGTTGGGGTTAATGGATACACTCAATCACAATTTTTTGAAGTGCAGCGTATCTGCTAACTCTATGGCTAAACTGTTTGTGTTATTGTTTTGTTTTTAGCTTCCCACCGTAAAAAGAGGTCATCGGAATATTTTTAAGATCGGGCAGCGAGCACTTCACATTCAGGGATGATAAGATAGATCTGATATCAGCACGGCTGAGAAATACACCACAGGTTATAAAGAATAACTCGATTCTGACTAAATTCCACACAAATCCAGCCAGAGGCGAGTTTCTCTCTCAGTCTCAGGAGAAAGTGAGTCAAACTGAGCCAGAGTAGTTATCTAACATTACTCCAGTTATCTAACACTTGTTTTTTTTTTAAACCTACATGCTACACATATACTGTATACAAGTCTGTGCACTCTGATTAGAGTTATCTTTAACAAACTGTAAAGTTTAACGATGAATCTACACAATAGCAAGAACAATATTAACAGACATATTAATTGGCATTTATTTTAAATATTAAGTAAATAGTGAAAATGTCCTTATGTGGAAAAATCCATAGCATTAAGTGTACTTGTGTTGACGGCACGGTGGCGTAGTGGTGAGCACGTCCGCCTCACAGCAAGAAGGTCCCTGGTTTGATTTCCGGGCTCGGGGCGTTTCTGTGTGTGGTTTGCATGTTCTCCCTATGTATGCGTGGGTTTCTTCCGGGTACTCCGGTTTCCTCCCAAAGTCCGAAAACATGCGCAGTAGGCTGATTGGCTGTTCCAAATCACCCCTAGGTGTGAGAGTGAGTGTGAATGGTTGTGTGTGTTGGCCCTGCGATGGACTGGCAAGCTGTTCAGGGTGTACCCCGTCCTCGCCCAGAGTCGGCTAAGATAGGCTCCAGCCTCCTAGCGACCCTAGTAGGATAACGGTAGGCAGTTCTGCAAATGAACGAAAGAACAAATGAATGAGTGTGGAAGCCACTTTGTTAAATTCAAAGAACGATCAAGATCAAGAACGCTTAACTGTACCCTGACACGAGAACATTCATTCATTCATTCATTCATTTTCTAAGCCACTTAAACCTAATTAGGGTCGTGGGGAGGCTGGCATCTCAGCTGACTGTGGGTGAAGGTGGGGTACACCCTGAACAGCCATTCACACTCACACCTAGGGGCAATTCAGAGCATGTGCATGTCTATGGACTGTGGAAGGAGACCGGAGTACCCAGACAACTCGGAGAAAACCCACTGAAGCACATGGAAACCTTGCAAACTCCAGACAGAAACACCCTTACCAAGGCCAGGACTCGAACCCAAGACCTTGCTGTGAGGCGGATGAGTGATAGTTTATCTGGGTGATCATTACTTCTAATGGATTAATGTTAATAATTTTGTATTACTGTATTACTAATAAGGAATTATTTAAGTGTTAGTGCTTCCTGGTGCAAAGAGGATTCATGAGATTTGGGAAGGTTTGCTGACTTGCGGCTTTGGCAGATATTGAAATAGACCAGACGTCCTTCCAAATTGTTTTTCTGCCCTTGGAACATGCCATCTGGACAGACACTAGCCATTCAACAGCTTTTAAATCAACTAAGTCCTTCATCAAAGTCACTGAGCGGACTGTGCTTTTTATTTGAGATCTCCAAAAACTCCACCAATCAGAGGTGTGAAATTGAGTGTTGTGCTGATGAGAGCAAGATGAGTCTTCTCTCTCTCTCTCTCTCTCTCTCTCTCTCTCTGCGTCTCTCTCCATCTCAGAGGGTTTTAAAGAGCAGACAGAAGCAGATGTGGGTGGTTAGACGTCAAATACACCCAAAAGAGCTCCTTCTCAATCAAACCCACCCTCGCAAACTTGATTACAACACTTCACAAAGGCCTGCAACTGCCACTTACTGAAAGGAAGAAAGAAAGGCGCGAGAGCGTTCTAACTAGGGTTAAGCAGCGAGGTCATTTCAAGGCAGTGCAGAGGGACGTGGGCTGACAATGAGCACACTCGCTGATCGACTCTGGCAAACACGCAAGAAAGCACGTCGCCGTGATGAAGCGTCAGGGAAAGTACTTTTTTTAGTGGACTGAATCTAGGACAGCGTGAGCAGGCGTATCACTGCAGGAGGCGGCAGGGCTGCTATAGATAACTGCACGAGTTGGGCGTGTGATGGTCATACGGCATCCTGTAGATCATCAAGTGCGGTCCTGAGGGAGCCACCAGCCCTGATCGATGCTGCTGATTTTCCGCAGCTGGGATCAGATAAATGACTCTTGAGTTGGCGTGACCAGCATTTTTCCATCTGACGCAAAAACAGTAGGCGGATTAAAAAGAAAGAAACAAGCAAGCGAGGAAATTGTGGAAATTATGAATTGATATGACGTATGAAATGATAATCAATGCTGTTTCCTGCTTTTATTTGAAACTACAGGACAAAACGATGCAGAAACAGAACATGCAAATGGCTTTATATATTATTTAACCAATAAAAAATATATATGATGAATAATAACCTGCTAGAAAGGAAAATCCCTGCACCTCTAGGTTGGATATATACAGCACAAGATTATGCAAATTAGGAAAACAGGACACGCCCCCAGGCTCTTCTCTTTTCCCAAATAACCTCCTGGAACATGTGTACAGCACTCATCAAAACAAACAAACAAACAAACAAATGAAAAGGCTGGAACTTACATCCTGTTCTTGCATGAGGCAAAAAATGTGAATCCATGTTGGCGCCATCTTGGTTAAAAATGAAACTCAAATGGCATCAAAAGATGGGAAAACATAAATAATTAAGTTTAGGATGGACATTTAATTTAAAAACGCTTTCTTTGCTAAAATTTCAACAATGCAGGGCTGTTTGTTTTTCTAAAACGTTTAATTTTTTTTTTTTATCATCAGTGGAATATTGGTAAAACTATATAAATTTAAGACATTCAGCAGTAAGATCTTTCGGGTTTCTGATCTGTGTTGGCTTCCAGCCGTACTCCCGCCTAAAGGTCTCGCAGCTAGGTGGCCCCACCAAGATGGCTTCAAAATTTCAATACGGGGTGCTTCTTAAAACCCTTTAATTGTATCCTTGTGTCTTAGTCCCTTCCACTGAGAAAACATGGAGAGATGTGAGGAAATGATGTGAGGAGCACAAAACCGAGGACGTGTTTTAAAGACAAAAATAGACCACAGGGGTCCAGACGCTTCCACCGACAGGACCATTTCATAATACGCCAATATAGAACAAGCATAGCAAGTTTGAAAGCCCCAGCTTAAGTGTGACGGACAGACGGACAGAACCCATTCCTACAGCTCCCGATGGGCGGGAGCGAATGAAACGTTGTTTCCTCTAAAGTGCCACAAGGACTGAAGTAATGATGATGGTTGCACAGCTGACCTGCTCTGTAAAAGCATCTGACGGAAGAAAAAGGGCGGGTTATTTATATGCAGGCGTGCAGCCCTTCCAGGAAGGCTGTTCTCGGGTATCCATGCAAAAAAAACCAAACAAAAACAACAACAATTACCCACTTGTGTAAGTGAAGAGAAGGAGACCCAGACTGAATGAAGCTCAAAGAAAAGCTATATTGAATAAAATAATCACTCTTGCGCAGTGGCGCAGTGGTTAGCACTCACAGCAAGAAGGTCCTGGGTTCGATTCCCAGGCTCAGCGAGGGCATTTCGGTGGGGGTTTGCATGTTCTACCCCATGCTTGCGTGGGTTTCCCCCGGGTGCTCCGGTTTCCTCTCACATTTCAAAAACATGCACAGTAGGCTAACTGGCTGTTCTAAATTGCCCCTAGGGGTGAGTGTGAATGTGAGTGTGAATGGTTGTACGTGTGTGTTGCTCTGCGATGGCCTGGCGAGCTGCTCAGGGTGAACCCCGACCTCGCCCAGAATCGGCTGAGATGGGCGGCAGCCTCACCGCGACCCTAAATAGGATTAAGCGGCTTAGAAAATGAACGAATAAATGAATAAATAATCACTCTTTACATCTGTGATGAGCAGAAACGCATTTCAGAACGAACAGAACATCAGAGCGGACGGGTATCTTCAGCAGAAGACTTTTTCACGTCCGTCTACGGTTTAAAACTGCTGGTGGTGGACGAGTGTTTTTTTTTTAATTCTTTAAAGTCACCTGGTGTTGCACCTGCAACATGAAATGAAGTGGAGCTGCAGGTGCGGGACGATTTCAAGCGTCCTCGTCTCCCGTCTCTCATCAAAGAGCACCTCTGTTAACGTACATGTCAGACGCAGCTGTCGCGACACTTAACTTTCCACCTGAGACTTCAAAGCCTGTAGTGAAGCACAACTCAAACACACACCCACAGTAATCACGGTAAGTTACTTACACATGAAGAGATTCCCCACCTCTCCATCTCGCTCTCTCCCTCTCTCTCTCTCTCTCTCTCTCTCTCTCCCCCTCTCTCTATCTCACAGCCGCCTCTCAGGGTAGAACTCCAGATGTTATTGTGGGTGATAAAAGACGGTCCAAATACAGATCCAAAAAGTGCTATCTACTGTAAATAAAATTTTTCATCAGAGCGGAGACCTGAGACAGGGACCGAACTGCTTAATCCTTCTAGGATCCCTACTAGGGTCTCAGTTGACTCTGAGCGTCGGAGGGGTACACCCTGTACAGCTCACGGGTCCATGGCAGTGCCAACACATACACAATAACACCTACATCTAGGGGCAGTATGAAACAGCCAATTAGCTTAATTTGCATGTCTTTGGACTGTGGGAGGAAACCAGAGTACCCGGAGGAAACCCACGTAAGCACAGGAAGAAAATGTAAACTCCACACAGAAACGCTCTCGCTGAGCCCAGGACTCGAACCCAGGACCTTCTTGCTGTGAGTCGGACGTGCTAACGTGAACCTTCATTACCGAACTACCCAGAATTCCACTGGAATCGTCCTCGTTCAGTCACGCTAGTCCCTCTTCCAGGTCTTCTGTAACCCTGGAATTTTATGTATTTCTAATACTCAGTTGAATGTCAGTCGAATACTTCAGGTTTAATTAGATTTTATTTAAGTTGTAAGATCTCTAAACGAGTCTGAGTCACCGGAAAAAGAGGAATAATTTCTCGTTTAAGAAAAAAAATTCTTTCATTTGAGAAATTTTATTCAGAGCTGTTTCACCCAAATCAAATTTTAGACTCTGTATTTGTCTGACAGCGCTGCAAGACTAAATGAAGCCTTTATAGTTCATGACTTTGTTGAAATAGGGACAATAGTCACGCTCCCTCGCACTCTGAAGCGCCGTCTTTCATTCAAGATAACCCCTCGCTCTCGACTGAAAGACGAAGAGACAGAGAGACTTTGCTGTGTTTGGAGAAATGGGAAGTGAGATAACGTTCATGTAAATGCCTGGCTGTAAGGTACAGACACACACACACACATACACACACACACACACACACACACACTTCTAAAATTACATATAAACGAATTCCGATTAGCAACAATCTACAATCAGAAGCACATCAACACCACAACCTCCTGGTGGCTACCAATCACCCTCTCAACCTCTCTCTCTCTCTCTCTCTCTCTCTCTCTCCTCCAGTCAAAACAATCATCTTCATCTTCCTCATACTTCCAAGAACGACCTGATTACAGCGACTACAACATGCAGTAAATAACGAACGAATGAAGAATGAATTGCTGACGCCGCGAGCCACAATTGCGTTTAAGCTCGGCGGATTGACGCCGCGCAGCCTCCTTTCCGTGGGCCGTAAGCACATAATCAAATGGGTTCTGCTTTCGCCGAGGAAATTTCACACAGCGTTGAGGATAATCCTCGTCCCTGAGGTAGCCTCCCGAAAAATCGTTATAATCAAATCTATTCAATCGTAACAAAAGCACACATGTTAATCATCAGCTGAAATAAATTGCTTCTCACTCTGGGATCGAGGATTAGTGTCATAATTCATAATTAAAAGCAAAAAATTATAATAAAAAAAGCGCTTTTAAAAAAACCCCCTAGCGAATAGTAAGCTTTGAAATGCTTGAAGGTCAGACATGATGTTTGAGGTGGCGTCTGCTCTGAGTGGAGGGCCGGCGCTGACAGCAGGAAGATGTATGTCTTAATGGGAATGTAATGACAGGGCCGTCAAGCTCCCCGAAGAAGAGAGCAGCAGAGCGGCCACGGCACATTTCCTCTTTTCTCTCCGAATACACTGTGCGGTAATGACTTCGCCACACGGCTAAACCGAATATCAAAGTGCATCCGACTGTACGCTGACAATCAAAATCACCCAGAGATCCTGGATCAAGATCAGATGGATCAAGTGGATTTTAAAACCTGCTGAATTATAACAGCTGATCTTTATATAGAAAATCATTCATTCATTCATTCATTTTCTGAAGCACTCAATCCTAATCAGGGTCGCGGGGAGGCTGGCGCCCGTCTCAGCCGACTCTGGGCGAGGGCAGAGTACACCCTGGACAGCTGGCCAGGCCATCGCAGGGCTATATGGAATATACTAAATTAATTTAGAAACTGACATAAAGCATACATAAATATTCAAAAAAGCTGATTCCAACAAAACCAATGCTTTGTAAACCTTTACATAAGGTGTACATAGGGCTACATAAGAGTGACATGAACAAATTTTCTTCGCATTCAACAGAGGACAACACAGGATTTACACAGACCTATATAGGGCTACATGAGGTGTACATAGCACTACATAAGGTGTACCTAGCGCTGCATAAGGTGTACATAGTGTTACATAAGGTGTACATAGTGCTACATAAGGCATACATAGTGCTACATAAGGTTTACATAGCGCTATATAAGGTCTACATAGTGCTACATAGGGTGTATATAGGGCTCCACAAGGTGTACATATTGCAATGAAGAGTACACCTGGCCTACATATGGGGTACACATGGTTAAACATGGAGAACATATATACACAGGGTGTACGTAGAACTACAGAGGGTGTACATAAGGCTACACAGGATGTACATAGGGCTATATGAGGTGTAAGGTGTACATATGGCTACACAGGGTTTACATAGGGCTACATAAGGTTGGCACGAACCATTTTTGTAACAAGTTGCATAAAGCCTATATAAATACTTATGTAAACCTTATTCCAGCATGACATTGGCACTGTGCACAAAGCAAACTCCATGAAGACATGGTTTGTTAGGAAAGTGGAAGAGCACAGAGCTCTGGCCTCAAACCTAACCCCAATGGACACTTTTGGGATAAACAGGAACCCTCACCCTGTCCCGAGATGTCCTAGACATTTCAGTGCTAGACCTCTTCATCAATGCTCTACCAGCTGAATGATCAAGATCCCAACACCGCAATAACTATAAACGTTTATAACATGCGGTGATGCCTGCCTCCCTCTTCAAATGGAGCCTTTAGAGTTTAATTCCAGTCACGCTAACAGGAGCTCTTGGCTGGTGTGCAGGAGATGGTTGTCAGACGCAGCTCAGAGTCTGCGGTAAGGGCGGCATCATGTATGTTATTCTCAGGCCAGACGGCTGCAGATTCACAGAGGTCATGGCACAGAGACATCTGGGGCTCTCACACCTCCTAGATCGAGGTTCTGTGCTGTCCTAATGAATGCAAATGAATTTATTCAAGGACATTTTGCTCCAGAGCTCGAAATTATAAAAGCAACTCGATGTGCATTTAACAGCCGAGCGCTGCTTAATGTAATACCTGTCAAAACCTTCACGATGTCACAGTGTTAGAAAATGTAAACAACGTACTATGATATAATACTGTTCACTGGATGTTATATTCCATCAAAAAGCGTCATGACGTCACTATCAAAGCAGCTAAAATTCAACAGAGCACTGATTTCATTTCTTTAGTTAACCTCGTTATTTCAGTAATATTCCAAGTTATTGTAGTGTTATAACATTCCGACGTACATTACTTCAGCCCAGAAAAGAGCTGCGGCAGCAGGGGGTGTGGTCAGATCATCAGCTGTGGACAGACAGACGGTTGAACGAATGGATAACGTGTGATGGTTTTCACCTGTGTCAGATTACACCTGTGTTATTTATGTGTGTCTTTTTTGTTTGCTGGTAAAGAGAAGCCATTAAGGCAAGAGAGAGAGAGAGAGAGAGAGAGAGAGAGAGAGAGAGAGAGAGAGAGGGAGAGAG